>JAMKCH010040480.1:0-26844 GCA_023653785.1 Ophioderma brevispina | reverse complement strand
TACAGGTTTGATGCTATAACGTTTAAACTGTACATTTTACCCCTATATAAGTACATATATTCTGAGAGCATTATACTCTGCAGATTTCAGAAACAATACAATTGGCTTCATCATACAGGGTGACTCATAAATATACAGGGTGTAACAAGCAAAATAAGAAAAGGTATTCAGTTTATGGGTGTCACCCCCTAAACATACAGTGATGATACAATATTTTGGCACTTAATTGTTTAATATAATGAACAAAATTGCCCACCAAGCCATGCACAACTTTTATCAGACAAATACTTCTATTACACAGATACAGGGTGGTCCAAAATTAATGCGAGATTTCTTCTAGTACTGAATAGACATATTTTCATGATTGAGATGTGTTACTAGATGTAAAATCAGCAAAGCAATCCAATTGGTCCCAGAGATAGAGGTGTTTTATTTATCCGAATTTACCAAGTGTCTTGTTATGATAAAAAAAAAAAAAAAAAAAAGGGGTGATGTGAGCACCAGCATATCCAAACCTGGCTTTTTGAGTGGTACCTCAGGGGGCTAAAGGACCTCAAAAAGCCAAAAATGGGCCAATTTTGCATGTTTTGACATGAACCGTGAGTGGTGTGCACCCCGAAAGCACCCCCCAAGATACATCACTGACAAGGTTGTCGAATGGGACACCCCCCTTTAACTAACTCTATTACCACTTACAAAATATGATCATCTAAGTTCTCTAGCACAATCTACATGTTTAAAACTACTGCAAATCAGACAAGGAATGTCAAATCAAGAGATCAGTCAAGCTCTTTGTTTCTCCTCCAAATATATATTTTGTGCAATAGCTAGTAGCTAGAGAAAAAAAACAAACAAAGGTGTGATTTTTATAAACCAATATGTGTCATGTGCTTGTTATTGTTCTGCTGCTATCCATTGTTTAAGTCCATGGGCGTGTCCATGATACTGCACCCGTAGGTGCACAATCCTTAAAAGGATTCCCAGGCCATGCGTCAGGGGTCCAGACAGCCACTTATGGTCCCAGAGATAGAGGTGTTTTATTTATCCGAATTTACCAAGTGTCTTGTTATGATATCTGTATAGGTCATCGCTTGGGACATCCAAAACACAAAGTCTTAAGCTCAGTGAGCGGTGGAGCGTGACGTCAGAGGTCAATGACCTCTAAATTTGCATGTTCTATACCAAAATCGCTACTGTTAGTGCTAGAGGTCACAAACTAGACCCAATTTGCGCAAGTTTGGTATCATATTAAAGCTAACAAAATCGTCTATTCAGTGATAGCTAACACATTGAATTTCTTGAAAGTATAAGTTAGCACTGTGCCAAAAAAGTTGAATTTTTACGACTTTTTTCAATTTTTTGCATCAACTTTGTACCAATATGGTACAGATGTACAATGAAGATGGCAATATTTCTCTTCAATATTTTCCACAAATTAGCATCTATATATGTGTCAATAATATCCAGAAGATTGATTATTTATTTTGTTTATTTTTTTAGTTTTGACATTTTGAAGCACGTTCACCCAATGTGTTTTAACCCTCGCCTTACCAAGCCTCTTTTGTAACACGGTTTTACCAAAGAGAAGATGGTTGCCACCCCCTTCGAGAATTTGTTATAAAGCACCCGATGCTTATGATTTTGATAGCAATGGATAGCTATGGTCCTCTTCTTTCCATTGATATCAACATAAGTACTAACATACCTAGTATGGCATCACAATGACGTCATAAACCCCACAAGTCGACCGAATTGGCATTTTCCACAGAAAATAGGCCGAAATCCAATTTTTTGCGCTAAAAAAGGTGGAATCCCAGATATTCACGCGTTTTCAGCTCGAATATGTTGGCAGTTGAAAAATTTTAATATAAGCATAAGTGTTTGAAGCCAACTGTGGCATAATATTTTCACAATGTACCCCACCCATTCGAACTTTTTTGGATGGCATATTCCCCTGAACTAATCTTAGACTCATCATACCATAACCCCGGGTGAAGGTGCTACCGTTCATATTTTTTCGCTAAAATAACTGGTAAGGAAATGTGAAAATGAATTGCGCTGAAGCTTGTTAGGAAAGCCTTTGGCATTTTAACACACCAGATGAAAGTTTACTGTGGTAAGCCCCCCCCCCCCTTGGTAATACGAAGTTAATTTTGCCCTTATTTCCTGGTGGTTGGGTATGTTTATAGACCCTAACGGGATCAAACACTAATGGAATTTTTCGGAAATTTAGTATCACATAAAGCTCACATATGCCTTGGCGTTAAATGTGATATAATCAAATTTACTATCGTTACCGACCTTAATCTTTCAAAATCAAAAATCTCTTGTTTTCACTTTAAGGTTTTCCCATCAATTTTTTACCGTTTTGTTCATCCATAGCTCCCCTCTATTAGTCACTTCCAAAAACTTAATTACTGTTTTTTTAATTTGGCATTGCCCTACGAGTCTCATAATTTCAGGTTATTTGTATCCATGTATAGTTCCCTCCCCCCCCATTTCTTGTTTGCCTAACTGTTGTTTTCACTTGTTTAGGTCATCATTTTATTCAAGGAAAGGGAATAGACATGAAAGAATTGAATATCAGTGTATGCCATGTAATTACACAAAAAATATTATTCTTTTTAGTTTGCTTTCACAACATCACCGATAATTTTTGTTGAATACAGATTCTTTCAAGCCGGTTCCTTTTTCATTTTTAAACATATACTACCTACGGATGGCCATCTTTCACTATGTCCACCATTTATGTCAGGATTTATATTGACAAACATTGTTCTCCACAACCCGATGATTGGATCACTTCTGCTGTCCTGTCTCTGCCAATTCCCTGGTGGTTTGGGTTCCCCTCCCATCGGGGTTGCTGTTATTCTTCCATCGTTCGCACTCAGGCAACAAGGGGGGTCTGAAGACTTAATGGTCAGCAATAGGATACACATTCTCCAGATTATCCACGAAATCGGGAATCTCTCAGGTTAATAGGGACAAAAATTGTTCACATCCCTCTGTGTTTCTAGAGGGGGAACACCCTACATCTTTGATCCAGAAATATATCACACCTTCTAAAGGGATTGGTTTGATCTCCAATTCAATCATCTTTGGAGCCTTCGTTTTTCAGCTTAAGCAGAGTTAGCCTGTCCATCTTTCTAATCCGGTTAAGTCCTCTCGTAAAGAGGAATATATCAAAAAAGGCAAACACCTTAAGTTGCAGAACAGCTTCTCACTGTGGCCTTTAATTTCTTTTGAAGTCTCTGGACATTTGAACAGGTTAACACTGGTTTTATCAGCATTTCAACCCAGACCGTTCCCGTGTTTGCCTTGTCTTTTTTATGTGACGTATCTGTGATATTTAATTTTGTATAATTTTTTAGAACTTAAACAAGCCACTGCACCTTCACGCCCTGCGTTAGCAGGTGGATCTCGATCTTCACTTCACAGGTTTTCACCTTAATTTCCTATTTGGCATGCTTGTTAATATTTTGCTGTTTGTCACACAACCTTAAGTAATCCACTTACTTTAATCACAACTGCTGAACTGGCTGTGTGATGAAGTTCAAATAACATATGATTGATTGCGGTATTAATGTAGATGGAAACATCAACTCGAGCTGCATCTGTCAAGATGCCTTTTTTATTTCTCCAAACCAAGATAAGATCGTGTTGGAAGTGCTGTCTTGGATGCTGTTTGTCCTATTGTTTGTTGGTAGTGGGTACTATTTCCCCACTAACGTTATGGGCTGAAAAAGAGATCCACCCTGTACATCTTTAAAGGTATTGGTACCATGTTTTTTGGGCAATATGGTTACAAGCTCCTTTTGTTTTTCTTTCATAATTTGTGATCCTAGATACCAATCAGATGGCTACAAATAGCAGCATGTAAATGAGACCACGTAATTCCCATTCTGTGACTGTTTTTGTGAAGGCAAATATTTCAGTTTGTCGTGAGCTGCCTTTGTTAAAGACGATCAGCTTCAGACATGAATGTGGAGGCCTTACAAATTCTGAAGAAGAAAACACAGAAGTTGCCCCATTATCATAATCGCATCAAAATTCCCCCACTCGTCCTGTAGGATCTGTTCCAACAAAGTGCCTAATGGGACCATGTAGGCAAGTTGCGAGTTGGTCTCTATCCTTTAAAAATCAGGACGAAAATGCAATATTAGTTCATATTTACACACCTCCCCCCTCGACCAACCTCCCGCAGTCACTGACATACCCGTTTGGTGGTGGCCCGAGCTGATTTGGTAGCCTGTCATGCCACTCTCCTTTCACCAATGCGGCCCGTGGGTTCGAATACCTGTGGAGTAGTTGTGAATTGGTGCCGATACAACAACCCGTCTTCGCAGTGTTTTCTCTTTTTTTCTCCGGGAACTTTGTTTCTCTTCCTGCATCTAAAATTAGACTTCTTCCCATAAAGCCCTTCCTTGTCGTTCTGGATTTACTCGTTGAGTTGATAGCTTGAGCGCCAAGGCGCCCAAAGCGGTGCCCGAGCCCCTCGGTGGATTTGTTGCGCGTTATAAGAATTTAAATATTATTATATAAACCCATCAAACATAGAAAGGCCAAAAAACAGACAAAGGATTCAATCACTGATTACTCTCACTTTGTTTAAGACTCGTTCTAGCAGTCTTTTCAGAAATGGCACTTCAAGTGCACTTTTCCAACACTTGAACGTGTTACATCTACCTTTCTTTTGATACGACTTCATTGATGCCTCATTGTGGATATTTTTGGAACGGCATCTGCCCTTACAGGGCTTACTAGATTTTTCAATTCACAGTTTAACCAAGGATCTAAGAATTAGGGCCAAAATGAATCCATGTGTTTCACTGAGCACGATTATACTGGCTGCCTTCATATCCAAAGGTGAGGTTTGTCCATGACATGATAGCGATTATGAGCATTTTATGGCAGCATTCACTCACCTGGAAGATGCACCGATGCCTGATGTCTTGATTAATCTGGAGAATTGTGGTGGTTACATGTGATGGACAAACACATTTTACAATAGATAATCATTTTGGGCAAACTTACACATTCCAGAATTAAAACAGGTTCCTGTATCTGAATAGATAATTGTATGAGCCTAAGTGCATACCAAATTGCCAAAATTCTATCAGTGTTTTACTCCCTCTGAGGTCTATAAACAACCACACTGGAAAGGGCGAAAATAGGAGAAATAGGGTGAAACTGCTTTAAAATGTCGTAACTAAAAAATAAACAAAGTAATAATCGATTTCCGGATAGTAGGCACACATATATAGACGCTAATTCTGCAAATAGGGGAGCAATATTGCATCGTATTGTACATATGTAACATATTGGTACAAAGTTGTTCAAACAAATTGAACAAAAGTTGTAAAATAATCTTTTTTGTAGTAGAGTAGATTGTGCAGTGAATGTGCCTTGGTGATAAAAGCTGACATTTGGCACACAGTTGGGGCATGTTCTAAGAAGGATTTTTGGTATAGGGGCAACAGATTTTTTGTGTAACCAACATGGCGGCATTTTTCCCAAATGGGCCATTCTGGTTATTTTAGTTCGTTACTAAAGGTGTTTGTTGTTTGTTTTGGGCTAACAAAACATGATCTGTATCCCAGACAATGCCTAAAATAAAATTTATTTATAGTACTATTCGTTACGATAAATGGTGGACCATTTTCAAACTGCGTTCTTTTTTGTTCTTCAACATGCTGCCAATTCCCTTATTTTACCATTTTCCCATCGCCGAAATGCATATTTTTTTTTCTACCAATCATATTGTTATCACGCAGCAATGCCAAATAAAACCTGTAATAGGCAATCAATACCAATTTGTTTGATGTACGTGCAGACTTTATGTTACACAGCAATGCCAATACAAACCTGTAAATAGGCAATCAATACAATGGCAGACATTTTAAAAATATGACCATTGCTGTTTTTCATCTTTTCTTTGCCGCTGAATAAACTCAAACATCTTTAAGAATGGCTTTTGTAGTTTGGTTTAACAAAAGATTGTGACCATTTCCAAAATGGAAGAGGGCTTTATGTTATGGAATGGTTCTAATTATAACGCGCATAACTATTGCAACATGTACAGGTATAAATACCCGTGAAAGGCTGCCACACATGACAATTAATTCTCTTTACCAGTGTTGTACATAAATCCTATGCACCGAGTCCCTTGTTGTGGTTACGATCTTATGCATTATTCCTTATTAATAACGTCAATTATGTTGGTAATTGCTGGAAATGTATGGCTAATGCCAAACACATTGATCTATGTTGTTGTAAGCACCAAGGATTTTGGTACGCTGATTCCGGTAAACCGTGACCCATAGAGTAATCAGACTTTCTTCAATGGAGTTACCACAATCTTGTTAACTTCAGGTGCATGCACACTTTTGGTGTAAGCATAAGCTAACACCCGTGTTGCAATTCATCAGGGGCCGTGTCATGTGGACTCATTTTAAGATAGGAAAAAGTCCTACAGGCACACAAGATTATTAGTCAAAAGTATGAATACCAGTACTTAATCAAATGATATCCTTCAATGTTCTTTCTGTATTGCTGTAATATAACAATATCTTCATAGTTTTGTTGCTAGTTCCTATTATAATAATAATAACAATCTTGATGGTAGGTTCCAAGTAGAGGCCTCTAGGCGTCACATATTTCAAAAGGAGTAATATATCATTATCATTATCAGCGACAAATACAATTCATTAGATACTTCTATGTGAAAACACTCTGATATTACAATTACCAATTGAAGTAGACATTTCTAACATAATATACTGTGACCAATAGAAGAGAAAGACCCCCCTTGTCTTCCATACTGAGAACATATGGGGATACAGCTGAATCATCCGCTGTGATGATCTGTGTGTATATCCCCACAGTGGACATTAGTGAAATATTAATCTTTCCTGGATTCCGATGCCTCCACCCTATACCTAATCTGGTGAAAACCAATCATAGACAGCCGTGTAGCAGTAACCATTGCGGGGCGTACTCATAGTCCGGAACAATGGTGAACAATAAGGCAATCGTTCAGTTGAACTCTTTACGCAACATTAGTTTCACGCTTTATTCCATTATCGCCTATGGAACCCCGGACTATGGTTCCTACTTGAACTATATCTGCTTATCACCCCGGATTGAGGAATATACAGAATAAAATGACAAAAAAAATAGTTACACTATCAGTATTATGAGCTCGTTTAATTAGAAGCCAGTACAGTTGGTAATTTGTTCATGGTTTCTTGACAAGGTTTTAGGGACAAAACGAGCATCTGCATTTTGAACTCACTGGTCCTTGGTCACTCTTTCTGGGAGTCCATAGGGCAAGGAGTTGTAGGATCCAGCTTGATTAGTAATAACCATGGAGTTATTTATTTACTAAATCACTCCATGATTACCAAAGTCTGGACCAATCATTTCCTTATCCAAGGCAGCCTTGCATAAGTTTTTAACATGATTGTCGTTCTTAGTGATGAGTCCTAACTGGCACCAAGGTTCGTGGCTTTCAGCTGCGGATGATAACCCAAAAAACTGAATTGCCAACGATGGATGACTGAGAAGTTGCTACTAGTCGCTTGCAAAGAATGAGACGAAAGCACAACATCCTCTGTCGTCTTGTAATAAATTCAATCTTGTTGGATTACATCAGGATGATGACTGCAATGCATGATTCAATATTTTTTCTGGCTGCATCACAATCCCAATGGTGAAAAGACAGATAGAGCTGTCATCGTGTAACACATATTGAACTCTATGGCCAGTATGAGTGTCATCTGTAGTGGGGCAGAGGACAAGAGGAGTCAATACAATCCAGTAACACCCTGTGGAACTCCAAAATCTAACCCGCCACAGCGATCTGATGAAGCAATGGGGGGGGGGTATGCAAGCGGTTTTTCCCTCCCCGTCTCTTTATACACCACTGCGGTCCCAGGTTCGATCCTCCGGGGTCGGGCATGAGCTTTACGTGTAAGTGGGTTTTCCAGTCCAGCTCGCTCTCGTCCTCTCGCAGGTTTTTCTTTCCTCTGGGTGCTCCGGTTTCCTCCCGCTTTTAAAATTGGACTTCCTTCCCCTTCATTGACCTAGTTTAATGTATGTGGTTTCGGTCCGTTGTTTTGTGTTAAATGTTTGCAATTGGCTCTTATTACTGCTCCTCAAGTTGCGATTGTTTCTGTAAAGGCTGTGGTCTTTGTAGAGCGCTATATTAAATGTTAATTATTCTTATTATTTATTAAACATTTGATCGATCTAGATGAGTTCGGTCATCTAGGTATGAAAGAAACCCAACTTATGCTTTTCCCTTATTTCATAGCTTCATAAGAGCCTGTTTATGTCAATAGTGTCAAAGTGGCACTGAGTCTAATCACACGAACACGCCTCTTTGTTTGTCAAGACCACTCAAGATGTTATTCTGCGCCTGTAACAATGTAGTCTCTGCACTGTGAAATTGCGGTATGCTGCTGCATTGTAAGTTTGGGAGCATGGAAATCATTATCGATGAGATAGACTACAACTGAATTTCAATCTTTCAATCACCTTTCCAAAATGGATAGAGGGCGATAATGTGAGAGGATGGTGGTGTCAGAAGCGGGGATTTCTTCAGCTTCGGGATCACAGATGAAAATGCATGCTTGAGAGCTAAGGAAATACAATCGATCCGCGCAGGGAAAAGTTGTTAACTGGTAACAGATCAACTAAACTAGTTTTAAGAGACTGGCATTAGTATTATCATGTAGACTGTCACGCAGCTTCATGATCTGTTTTTGGAAAACTTCTGCAAAAACTGTTTAGCAAGATCTTTTGGACATTTCATGGTACGTATGGATGTTTCATTTCTAGAATAAATTGTTGACTACATGGAAAAGGTCAAGTTGGTTACATGTAGTAATCAGGTTGCTATGAGACTTTTCCGCTTGGCTTTAGCAAGACGAGAGTTGTACTTCAAACCACGGATCCTTGTGAGCTTCCTTGCATACTGTGAGCCCGGTCTGATTAAGTCTGCACTCCAGCGAGGGTGGTCCCTCTCATCTCAAAGACATCTGAATACAAAGTTGCATGCATACGGAGAGCTACAGTTTGACTGACGAGGGGACATGTTCATCAAAGCTTAGATAAGGTTTGTTAGATTCATTGCAGTTAGCTCTACAAGTCAACACAGAATGGCAACATCTATATCGAGCAGATCTTTTGAGGTCGCAAATTATTCAAGTCTGCATACAGGCTTCACTGAAGAGCTGCTTTCAGCAGTTTCCTGTCACTGCTGCCCTCTTTGCAAACACAACTTGGAAGTTTTTAGCATACTTTTCTAACTTCTGGAAGGTTGTCCAGAAGATTTCCCAATACTTTTTTTCCTTTCTAGTCATCCTCTTCACTTGGACATGGAAGCATCGGGAGATGCAATCATCATTGAGCCCAACAGTAACCGACTAGATTAGGTGGCTCTCTTGATGTTCAGTGAGTGTGCTGCTTTCAATGGAGAATATCACGTGAACTATACAATTAGGACCACAAAGCGCATAGTTTTGTTTTTATTTTTTGTACAGCAATGGACTAGTAACTTCTGCTAAATTTCCATATTCTGACATGTATCTTAAGACTGGTTGTAGCCCAATGAAGTTGAAAACACATGCGCTTTAATGGAAGTATCTGGGCAACCACTTGGTATGGTTTGCTTTGTTGAGTTTTTTTGTGGTTTTTAATTTTGTGAATTTAGGTTTGACCTTGAAGTAAGGATGATGAACAATATCTCTCTTATCACTAAAAACGGTTACCGATGCATATAGGCAGTGGTAGGGTATGTTGTACAAGTTGAAAACCACTGTTATATATCAAATAACCTAATATTTCTTTTTAATTAAAACATATTCTAAGGCACACCCTGTGTGAAGACTGTGACTCTATAACCAAAAGTACAGTTACAACAGACTATAAAAGATTAATTAAGGCAGCCATCTTGAATAAGGGCCACCACTGTTGTCATGCAACTAGTTTGAAATGCGCAAATAAAACTGGTTTTTCACTTTAAACATATTTTAGTTCAGTCAAATCTGTAAAATAAGCTGTTTAATGGCGGCCAATTTTGGAAAAGTGCCGTCATTACTGGCCATGGGTCAACCTACACACATGGCCACTTTGATCGAACATTCCTTTTTAAAACACTCAAATGTGCATCAAATAAACCATGCTTGAAATGCCTTAAAGCCCTGTATTTAGCACAACTCAATCTCAAATCTAGAGGATAAATAGCAAGTAATGGCAGCTCCCTTTTGAAAAATAAGCGCCATTTTAATTAAAGGAAAATCTGCGTTCCCCTATAGCTAAAAGTCCTTTCTTATGACATGCCTAAGATCTGTCCCAAATTTCATCTCTTTTTTCACAAGTGCACAATTCCCCCAAAATAATGCACGCATATCTACTCACTATTGGCACCGTAACCACTTATACTTTCAAAAATCAGTGTGTTAGCTATCACTGATCGATATTTTGTTAGCTTTAATATGTATACCAAACTTGCCCAAATTGAGTTTAGAAGTCTGTGACCTCTATCGCTAACAATTAATGATTTTGTTGAGACCTGCGAATTTAAGGTCATGACCTCTACGTCACGGTCCACCACACACTGAGCTTAAGACTTTGTGTTTTGGATGTTCCAAGGGATGACCTATACAGATATCATAACAAGACCTTGGTAAATTCGGAATAATAAAACGCCTCTATCTCTGGCCGCAAATTATGACGTTAAAGATAATTTGAACAAATAAGCGTTTTTGTGAAAATTTGTCTTTGTTTGATCAAAATGGAGCACACGATGGCGCTTTTTTCAGATTTGTTCGCAAACATTTGTTTGGTTTTCTAAGATTTTTTTAGTTTACTGAAGTAAATAGATCACAACCTATTAGACCTGCCTATGATTTGATACCTAATATCATGCTGTTTTGTCCGTAGTCAAGCAAGCACCCCTTTGTAGCCTTGTGCTCCTCTGCCACATGCTCCTTCCTCCGCCACATGATCCACCCCTGACTTTTTAAGCTTAACGAGTTACAGTAATAGTAACAAACTAAAATCATATTTTTTTTTTGTGCTTCAGAAATTGGAAGGCCAATGGTCCAGGAAAAAAATAATACCAAAACAACTCTGGTCGCATATAAAATTACAAACTACAGCATGTAAACAGTTTTTGGGAACTACTCTAAAAGCAACAAATCCACCCTTTTTAGGTCCCACCTTAAAAACATACCTTTAATAAGGATGTTCACATAACCAACTATAGGGGACTTTCATGGGCGTCAGTATCAACTCATGCAGCGCCTGTTTCAGCATAAAATTGCTTTGCTGTTGGTTCATGGAGAAAAATTATTAAAATCGATCTAAAAACTTTGAAACTTTAAAGGCACACTGGCACATTTGAAAAATAGTGCACCTATTTTTCAAAATTGATATTTTTGCATGGTTAAAGCTTTTTTTCTGGATTTTTGAAATAGCAAATAACAAAAAAAACTGGGGCGGCGTAAAAAATCGGAGCAGGCGGGGATGAGCAACTTGTTTCTTTTTTACTTGGCCTTAACACTTTTCAAAGCGGCACTGGCACATTTTCACAAACATATGAAATTTCTTCAATTTGCTCTCAAATGATAGTCTAGGCCATTGGAAGAACAGAGATATATTTTACACATACAAATAACATACCCCAAAACAGATAGGGACATTAGTTTTCCGTAACTTTAATCAACAAATGTGTATATTACATGAATATTCGTACTCACTGATATTAAAACCACAAAGGTTATAGACCGGTCAAACAGTGTGCATAGCGTGAGAAACATCCATACGGAGTGTGTGTTCTTGTGTTAAAAGCCATTTTCGTCGTCTGCTGAATTTAACGTCGCCGGCGACGTTAAATTATAAAATCGTTCTGTTTACCCATAAGGAAGCTGATTTGGTCTTAATCATTTGGTGTGAGGGCTTTTGTATATATAAAAGCTTTACAACCATGCAAAATATCGATTTTGAAAAATCTTGAGGGCGCACTATACGGCAAAAGCTATTGACCCGACAGTCGGCTCAATAATGCAAAATGGCTCTCGGCCCGACTGTCGGGTCGATAGTGGTCAGAGGCCGCATACACTATTTACCCGGCAGCGGGTCGATAACCATTCCGCATTATTTACCCGACGTCGGCTAGATAGCTTTTTTTGGCATTTATTGCAACCGCCTAAGGAGAAAGTGGTTGAAAAAAAAAAAACAAAAACAAAAAAAGCCACCCTTGAACTGCACTGCTTTGAATTTGGACCTAGCCTGCGGACAGAGTAGTTAAAGACATGTGAAAATAACAACCAGCCAGTTAGGCCTACAGAGGAAAACACCGACGATAACAAAATACACGAGTAGGGCAGGCACCAATAGTCATGCTTGTGTATTTTCTTAAGCCGCTGCAGGCACAAGAAAAATGCGGGGACTTAAAGAGCGCTTTTTTGGGAAAACCCAGGAGGGGGATACTCAGATTTGATCATGACGGGAAGGGAGGTGCTGCTGATGCATCGGAACATTAGGCAATAGCTATTTGAAGGGTAGTTTGGGCAGTAAGGTACTTCCTTTTAGGTATATTTCTCCCCGGAACTATTGGCATATTGTAATTTAACTTTAGGGATATTTTTGCAAAAAAGGGATTCGTGTTTAGGAATTTTGAGAAAAAGCAGTCGTTAGATCAGCACATCCCCATATCTTTTTAAAAGACATGCGAGGTTGAAACGGGGAGGATCTTGGGCCTGTAAAATGGAGTAGGCCTCCGTGGAGCTGTGGTATAGAGACTCGCGCAACGCGCCCCTAATGTTGATTCTGAAAACCAGTCTAAGCCTTTGTAAAGATCACAAATGGGACCTGCTTTCATACCACCTGGTCAAGTCGCCCCAAAACCAAGTCGCCCCCCCAATGCCACTCGCCCCCCACCCTTGCATAACAAAGTTGCCCCCATGCCAAGTGCGCCCCCACTGTAACCCAGTCGCCCCAAACCAGTCGCCCCATGCAATTTTTCGCCCCAACACACACCAAGTTCGCCCCCCAACACAACACCAGACCGCCCCACTCAAACCCAAGTCGCCCCCCAACTCACACCAAGTCACCCCCGGCCCACGGCTCATGCACTAACCTCCCGTAAGCCAACTCAATATTGTGTGTTTTGTATTTCAATGCTTGTGGTATCATTTTCAAGGAATGGCGGGATGATCTCCGCGGTAAAATATACGTATATATTTAACTTAGTTTGTCGCTGCATGCATGGCTGGATCAGGGCATATTTGCAATGTATAAGAAAATGCAAAAGTAAAATTTTAAAAATCAAAACAGAATACGGAGATTAGTTCCAATGCAACCCTAAATGTATGAGCAAATCAGACGCGTTCTTTAATCGGAATGACCTTTTCGTTAGGACCCGAGCTCTATTTTAGATGATGCATTACACCCATATGAAACATTCATCAGGATTATAGTTCCTTTTGCTAAATAGCACGGGTGCCGGTGCAAATTGACATATGGACTGATTTTTATTTAAAAAAAAATCATGTTGCCGATTCTCCAGTGGAGTTTTTCGTCACTACTTTCATATGTATATAAAATATAACACATAAAAGAATTCTAAAACTGGTGGTATCGGGAATTTAAACATTTATAGGACTAGGCGGGCCATTGTTGTCAGTATCGATACTACTTTAAAATACAGATTCTAAAAACATGATGCTGCGATCGATTAGGCCTAATATCACATACTGAATTCAACATCTTCAAGGGCCTAGGACTAAAACCTGCATGTCGAAAGACGCAGCCGGAAAAAAGATAAGAAGAAAAGAAAAAAAGTGCCGCACAGAAAAAGCTGCAGTTCGAACCTTTCTCTTCCAAGGAGCAGGTCGTCGGACGCATCTTGTTATCGACGCAACAACCCGATAGGCGGAAGTGTAGTGTGGGTTATCCAATACGGCAACCCGGTTAAAGCAACAGATCTTGCAAAGCGAAAAGGCGCTAGCACGACTATGAGGGCCAATCCCAATGTTCTGTAGCGGCGGGATTCGGCACACCACAGAGTAAAGCCCAACACCTGCACCCCTCCTTTGCAAATCAATTAATAATGGAGAGTGTGATAACTTGTTTGATGCATGCCTCGCGAGAATTACATAATTTTGTTATGTCATGAATATAATTTCCTAGTTCTGCAATTAAAACAATTAATTCTGGGCACTTCTTTTATGAATACTTTTGATATTGAGTTTACTTTACTATAAAAACTGTATATGACTGTAATCAATATGTTGTTACTAATTTTTAATGTTGCAGTAAATTGGACTCTAAATCAAGTTAAAGCCTCTGTTTCTGGTGACTTGAGCTTTACTGTTTTGCGAATTTTCCTATTTTTTATGAGGCATAATAGTTTAGTAATAATTATGCATTGGAACGCTCTTTATATCTTACACTTATGAAAACAAAAAGAAGGTGGTCAAGATCTATTCAGAAGAAATTTAACAAAATGTGTCTTTTCCAAGCGCACATTATTTTTTTGTCAATTATATGGGACATTGACTTCCATACTATATTCATTAACGAGTTAGGTCTCTACCTTGTCATGAGATTACAAATATTTCACCAAGTTCAATTTTTGATAACTTGTGAATCATTATCAAACGCATTTTAGTGTGCGTTTGAAAATTTACCTTCTGAAAAAATTGTACCAAAAAATGCGACGGACAGACACCTTGTTCTTATCTTCCTCATTTAGAAGCACACTTTTAGAATTTTTGGTTCACACTGTTCATCGGATATTTAATAATTTCAACTATAAACCAAAAGTAAAATTGAAGTCATACACTCGCAGTGCTTAAGTGTAGCGAAATGATTGTCGCTAATTCATCCTCGGGGGCTCAGAATAGCCTATTTCATTTGCTTTTTTTAATCACACCACCCGTGGAATTAGTAATTTTCTCTTGTCATCCTTTTCAGCTCTCTTTTCAGCCTCACCATCTCGGAAGAACTTGGTGCTTTTTTTTTCGTAGCTAACTTCACGCATCTTCAACGGTGTGATAATGAATTGGTAAAGGTTCAAGTGAATTTAGCGTTTTCACAAAATGGTCACGTTCCTCTGTCCCCCCTTCCCCCGAAAATGGGGTAATTTTTTTAATATAAAAATACTTTTATAATTTGTTCGGATCCCCTCGCCAACCCCCCCCCCCCCCCCCCTAAATATACCATGACATTTTGTCTTCACTCAAACTGGAGTGGAACTCCGGTACCGTGTTCGAAACTTGGCTACCGCATCCTGCGTGGGACGAACGATTATCCTAATGGACAAATATTAAAGAATGGCTGACATACAAGGGTCGATTGTCATCATGTATTAGGTGTTGTTGTATAAGGGGGGGACGTTTTGGGTAGCTGTCATCAATAATTTGATCTAGTGGGTCTGAGCTCGCCCTCCAACTGCACCTTCCCCATCAATAATACAAAGGTGGGAGTTTTCAAAGTTTCCACAACATGGGTCCTGTCTTTCAATTTTTTATAGTTTTGAAACACGGCCATTTTAGGCCTACTAACAGAACAGGGTCGCGTCCAAAAGATTCTTCCAAAATAGTTTAAAATAAATGTTTACTGGGGACGATCTAAAAAATGAAAGATTTAGTGGTCTAACTGAACATCACGTATCGGTGGTTATGGGTTTTATGTCTGTGGGCCTAATAGGGCCTATGCGTAGTCTATGTTTGTTTTACGGTTGCTAAATGTTATAGGAGCTATTTTTTGCATTTACTTGATTAACAGTTATATTTCATTCATATATCATCAACACAAAATCATTTTTCTTTTTGGAAAAGTGGTAGTCTTGAAAAGCACTGGTTGGATTGTTCTTGGATTGACATCGATCATCGATTTGCGGGCCTTTTGTCGTTCACAGATAATAGGTTCAATTGGTTTTCGTCCTACCAAAGTTGTTCCCTCCAAGAAGTGGATTCGATCGCTCGGTCCTGACCTGGGTCTGACTCAGACCCCGCCCAAAGCATAAATATCATTTTTGTAGTAAATAAAGAGACTGACAATGCAAATAACTCCATGTTTACACAAAGTCCGCCCCCCAAAATAAAACGGAGGAAGCGCTTAAACACGCTTTCACGAATTCAAAATTGAAACGGCGAATGAAAAGGAAGGATTGCATTGACGTGATTTGTCGAATATACCATCATCAATCCATTGACTTCGGAGCTTTAAAATTTTTGATTTCCCTCTTGGGAGAGTTCACCAGGATAGCAAGCTAACTAAAGAATAAGTCTACTGGAGAGTCCAGCTAATCCACATTTTTCCCATCGCCTTAGAGAGACTCTCTGAGAGCGAAAATTTGTGTCAGTTAGAGAGTAACTCGCAGACTGACAAAACTACCCACGTAGGAGAAGACTCTTCTCATCGCGGAATTTCCCCTGTGAGTAGAGTGGCAAGTTACAAGCGCCACCACCCGGAACTAGGAATGGAAGCAAAAACATTAAAGTCACCACCATTGTTTCAAAATCTCTTCAAAGCACCATAAAGTAGACTTTACAAAGTTCCATGGATATTTTAAACGTGTGTCCAATGAAAACGGTAAAATTGTCACCATGGATCTTTAAAAGGTTCCATTGATGAATACAAAACATCTCCAGATAAAAAAAATCACTTATACCCATGGAAAAAGTAATACTTAGAACCGGATGTCAATCAATATGGAGCTCAATCCTCTGCATGCACCTAATTTGTATATCATTACAATGGAGTGTTAAATAATCAATATAATGTTCTTGGTGTTGCACACCTTCAAACTGCTCAGTCTTTGGTTTGGATCTATTATACGGTCCAATTGGGTTCTGAACATGGAAATAATGAGTGAGATTTAAAATCTACAACATTCTGAACCCCTAGCCGCACTCCACACTCAGGCTAGGTGTATCAGCGATGTTCTCTGACGTAATAACATGTTACGTAAATACATTGTATTGAATTCTGTCCACGCTATTGCAGTCTGCTACAAAAGTCATATACACTAAAAAAATTATTGCATCGTGGTCTAGTTAATGTGACTCAAATACATTAAAACGTATACTTTATACTTAATTCAGTGACTTTTTATAGTACTTTAAAATTGTAAATAATTAAGTCTTTAAATGGTCACAAATACCCTTATTTCATTTGAAAAATGTTAACACAATTATACATATATTTAAGTGACCGTAAATTGTGCAAAAATATTAATCATTTTGTTAATTCTTTGTTTTGTTGTTTTAATGGTTGTTGGATGCACCACTATTGTAGTTGAGTGCCACTGTTCCGAAAGTGTATATCCGAATAAATAAATAAAATAAATAGATATTAACAATTACTCATTTTACACTTATTGCTGTAATTTAATTGATTGTTGATGTTGTAATTTTTAAGTAATCCAGACCCAATCAGTTAATTAAAATTCAAAGTTACAACAACAAAACAATTTGTAAAACCAAAAAGAACACAAACAAGCAGTAATTCGGTATCTTATATTTTCATTTCAAATTTTTGATAGCTCAAAACCTCTTTCTGTTCATTTTAATTCCCAATATATTATATATTTTGAAAGAAAATAACTATATGAATTAAATGTTTTCTATAGCATAATATTGTAGTTAAGTTTTTGGCTAGTTTAATAAGCAGGGTCCCGGATTCAATTCCCAGTTTGGTAGGCCTATACATGTATAAAATGTACTTATGATGAATTAACAGCTAATGTATATTAAGATGAATGATGCAATGTAAACCAAGGCCCAGCTTTTCCCTATTTCCCTGGTTTTGATCTACAACATCAGTAATTCGAGTTCCAGCACTTGATTAATAATTGTACTATTAACTTGATCATTTCTTGGAGTACTTGCTAAATAGCCCAATAGAGTAAGGTGTGAGCACATGTAGACAAAAGTATTAAGGGTTGTACTGAATGACGCTTTTTAGGTATCTCAATTTAAATACATAGTGATAAATTACTAAAAATAAATGCAACCAGGTTAAACTTTTTTAACTGCTACGTTAAGCTTCGATTTATAGAAATTTATGTGTTACATAAGGAAATAAATGTGTAAAACAGCATGAGGAATATATAGCAAGCAATAAGCATACACTATATCAAATCTAACATGCATTATCATGTAGTTTGAGCACAAAGTTATGATACAATTACACTATAGCCGAGGCATACATGAACGTAAATATTTAACACAGAGTGTGGCTTCATATCCCTCTTACATTTACGATTCTTAACGGAAAAAAATGCGACCAATCAAAATACAACATACTACACCTTATTCGGGAAAACAATCAACGCTATACTTACCCACCACAAGATTGACCACCCAGATTCACCAGTAGAACTGGAAGAAGCAATTACGGATATTTTGCCGACGGACGTAAAGTATATCACAACTAGCAAGCAACGTGATCACTAACATTTGGTTTTAAATATTATAAAGCCCTTTTAAAAGAATTTCTTAGGAGCTCTTTCCCAAAATGTAAAGCTCCCACTTTCAGCAATATTATCACCTAATGACTTTATATTATTTTCTTAAATTTTACCTCTGTCACCCAAAGACTCAAATTCTTCATTTTTAAAAAAAAATCACCCACGTCATTGCACTATTTCAATTCATATACAAACTTAGAACATCCATTACTTCATGACATATTATCTTTCATTCCACCGTATTTACTCGTAAACAACACATTTTATTAAGAAGTGTGCAATCTATACTACTAAAATTGAGGCCAGGTTAACTTAATGTTATTGAGTAAATATTATTATTTTGAGTGTAGTTTTACAGACAATAGTATACAAAAACGAAATACGTATTGACTAAGTGGAGTAGCATTTATGCACATATTTTGATAATGACGATTTTTTTTCTTTTTTTATAGAACTTTTAAATACAAACCTTAAAAAGTCTTAATCAATCCGAACGTCAAAGTTATTATCAAGCGATGTAATGGCTTTTAATTATGTTTTTTTAACGATTTTGGGATCACGATGCTCACAGAACACTGTTTAAAAATTTTCCGTAATTACGGAAATTTCTGGGCAGCAGAATTTCATACTTGTTAGGGTCAATTTACCATAGAAAAGTGTCACAATTTGATACCTTCTTTCTCAACGGAAATATTTCCTGGCTTTTTAAATTTCACTTGATTGTGAGAAAATAGCAATATCTTCTGCTACCAAAATGTCTAAATTTGTGCATAAAAGGGGGGGTGGGCAGAGTTGAAGAACGATCCCCGTAGGTCGGGTCACCCATCGTGCACCTTTAAATGCGCAAAATTTTGATTGGGGTATAATGCTATTCATATATTTTTCATGGTACCACTTTCCTCTTCATCACTCTTTGGCCTTATCAGTCACACGTCCATTCACGAATCAACGATTGACAAGTGATATTAGCCAATTTATGCCAGCTGAACTACACAATATGCATTTCGTGTATAAATTGTGTAAAATCCACCTATTTCAATAATAGTCCATAAGGAGTTTTTAATATCATTGGCAGATGTGAAGTATCATATCCGTCAAATTGCTTGCAACTGTTAGAATGAGTGTTTTTTTACAGATTTTCAATAGCGGTTTTACAGGTTCAAGAGACCCTGAAGACCGTCTTAACAAATAAGAACAAATTAACATCCGCTCTATCTATTTCCATAGGGCATTGCCGCATTAAAAACAAGGTTCCTTCCCCATAATATTGTATTCTACTATTAGTCCAAGATCATTAGATCATATATGCTAAAACCTGGCAAATAGCTCCTACAACTGAATTTTCAGGATAGGTCAGGAATACGAGTAAGAATAACAATCCTCAAAAGTCCCTAAAAATCCTGCCTTAGCTCCCTCCAAATCAAGATGGCGGTCCCCAATGGCCGCCAAATTTCATTTATCCTATCTTTGCAACCAACAAGTTGTAATACAAATAAGTGTCCGCATATGTTTTAATGCACAGAATGCAATACTCTTATGTTGAGAGTTCAAACTTACAAGTACCCTAAATTAAGATGGCGTCAATGGCCGCCATTTTCCCCATTTTCGTATCTTTGCAAACCAGACGGTTTGGAATACCATAAAAGTGTCCGACATATGATTTTAGCACCAGGAATGCAATGACTCATTATTTTGAGAGTTCAAACCGTAACAAGTACCCCCACATCAGATGGCTCCAATTTGCCGCCATTTCCTAATTGTATCATAACTTCATATGCAAATTTAAATACAATATGTCTCACACATAGGTTTTTTAAGGCATAAAGAATCTAATAAAAGCATTTTCTAGAGTGCCCAAACTAATAGCAACCAAAAAAGACCACCCTTTGTTGTCATTTTATCCTCACTTTTACAACAATCATTCATAAATACAAATGAAGAGTCTAGAATATGGATTTATGTACAGGCATCTAAAAAAAAATATTTAGAAAGCCAAACGCTGCTAAGGGGGGTGCGGATGTCTATTTATCTGGTGGTAGCCTGACCAGGGAATCCCTCAACTTCAACCAGCTTGTCCCAGCTGCAACCTTTTGGCATCCATTGCACATTGGCAGTTACAACTAACGTATTTGAATGTAATAATAATGAATGAATGTGCCTACATTTAACTACATGTCATAAATACAATTAGAGATTTTGGAAATATGAACACCATGCCCGTCAGTTTAACACCGTACTAAATGAGAAAAACTGCCGATGATGGGTGTTTTGCAGGCCACCTTCCAAAAGTCTGTTACTAGCTGTACCTATGTGGTCACTATATTGGGGAAAAGAAAATGAGTGACTTTTTTTATTCATTTTATTATTTGAATATTTGGTAATCAGAGGTCAAATTCAGATTTTCGTAATTTTTAATTAATTTCACACTGGATTTTTGTCTTCCTCCCTTGAAGGTTACGAAAATACAGCGTAGATCAGGCATGCCCCTCATCTAACGTAATGTCCAACTAGGCTAATGTCACCTCCTGATTTCTTACCTTGGCAACATAATGCCGGATAATAAAGGAATAGGCCTTCATGCTGTTGCCTCTTCTCTTTTTTTATCCTTTGTACTCACATTCTTACTTGAGAAGCATGCCCTCTTTGGCATATGATGAGTCCACCTTATAGGTTCCATAGACAAAGATCACATTGGAGAACTTTTAAAGTGCCCTTAGGCTTTTTACAGTACCAGAATGCAACTCACATAGCTGAGGGGTGTCAAACAGTTACCCCTTAAGCCTGATCATTCTCAACTCCTTAAGGTGCTGGTTCCGATCATCTTTGGGACCCCCTTGATATTTACCCGAAGTAGTATAAATTTTGATATCAAGATGCAAGACCGTATTTTTCTCATGTCGTCATGAACTTTCAGCTTTCAAATCCTTTGTCTTTTCTTTCTTTCTCAAGTTTACAGATAAAACAACTAAAGTTTTAATGGTTAAACACTCAATATTAAGCACAGTATGAATAGGGGCGTTGTACTATGTGTTATCGCGTCTCCCAGCGGGCATCGTCCGTTTAGAAGCCCGTCGAAACTCGTTGGCACGTCGACGGTTTTTATAAATTCCGTCGAAAATGCAAATTGAATCGCCTTTTAAAGAACGACGGTCAATCGAATTTGCATTTCGACATAAATAGTGTGTAAATAATTTCTCTAACTCTCGACGTCTTTTCTGACGTTCCAGCGTCGCTTGGCCCACTGGGAGCTAGCATCAAAACAAAACCGCAAGCGTGTTTCTCCCATGGGACCTTGTGGTCATTGTGAAACAAAGATAAAGCTCTCATATTTAAGTACCGAACACGATACACAAATCGAACAACTACCATGTTAACCACTCCTCATCTCCCGTAAATCCGGCAGCAGACACTTAATTGTATCACACTCTAGCTAAGCATAGTCAGACGAGCTGTCAGGTATTGTCATCGGTCCGGGCCACTACCTTGTTGTCATGTTGGGTGTATCGGCGACTACTATTATCTACTACAGATATTTACCTTGTCCACCAATCCTTTAACAAACTTCACAACTTTCATGAAATCCAGCTAATTGCAACTCAGTGAAACTTTAGAAATCATTTAGTTTCTGCATACTGTGACGGCTTGGGATACTTAGTCTCAAGGTCTTCCATAGATCTAACTGCTGAACTGCTGCGTATGGCCGTCTTGCATCGAGGTCTCTGCTCTATCTCAATCTACTCAAAGCCTTCCTGACGCACCTTGTCAAGTTTCATATGCTGCTCATCCAAGACTATCTTTCGTCCGGAGACATCAAATGGTAATGCGTCGAAAGCGCAACTCGGAATGGTAGCCCACAAGGTTCTGTCCTGGCTTCCAGTCTTTTCAAAACATTTACATCTCAGAAATCCAAGGAGATTGTTTACAGTATTACCTTCCGCATATGATACTGCAAACTTGGAATGGGTTGCTGATTCTTCTGTGGCCTTAGAAATGGTGTTGCAGAAAGATCTAATCACTGAAAGCCAATTTATTCCCGATACACTTGAAACTCCAAACCGTCGCCTTCTGTTTTCACCTGCAAATCGATGCGCAAAAGAGACTTAACAACACTCGAGATGAGATAATCTGTCACACGACCCAACAACAAAGCACCTTGCTGTCATAAGGCAGCAGCCTTACTTCCATCAACAAACCATAGGCAGTCGCTGCCAAAACTCAGTCTCGTGTTAACCTCCTCAGAAGCCTCGCAGGAACTGGATGGGTTGCATCTTCGACACTTTACACATGCATACATCAATGTTGTTTTGCATACTCAACTGCAGCTGAATACACTGCCTCACTATAGAATCGTCAGTGTACACTCACACAAATTTATAGCGTTTTGAATGATAATGAGACTTGTTTAGTGCCCTTTGCGACGCAACGTAGAATATCTTTACAATTCTGTTGGCATAGCTCCTCTAAACTATAGGAGGAACTTTCCAATGACAAGCTCGCTAAGAATGTGATGAATCTGGTAGCCTTATCCCCCCACCTCCTTTGCTACCCAATCCCATGACACTGCAGTCGCCGTATCCCTATCGATCCTCCTGGATCAATGACATGGTCTGAGCATGGTACACCCTCTCCTTGAACCTATAAGCAGTTTTGTGGATCAGCCCTCCATTAAAACACGGCCCGGACTGCGACTTATTGTAACATGGTCAAGTTTCAACAGACTCACACCTGGCCATTGGCCCAGACAAAGCACTTCCTTCAAACTGCAATTGTGGAGAGCAACAAAACATTAGCTCACACTAGAGACTGAGTCTAACATCTTCAGTGAATCAACCTGGATCGTGAAATTATATCTAGCTGGTTAAAACAGACCTCCACTGAGATTTTGGGACCTAAACGAAAGAAGAGCTAATTATATATATACGACATATTTAAAACAATCGAATCGATGGTTAATGTACCTGGGAATATATCGGATCCTAAGATACTTACTGGCTACTTTATTTTGACATAGATACATCCTATGACATTCCTACACTTTCCTAAACTTATGGGGGGGCAGCATCCTAAATCACTCACTTGATGAATACGACCCATAGCATAAAAACGCAAGCAGTCTGTTCCACACTTAGCTCACGGTTTTAACGATGGATTGGTAGCTCTCTGCCTCAAACTAAAAGGGTAGGCGACACGTGCAAATTAGAACAGACATCTCATTCACACCAAACACTTGGCTCAAATCTGATATTGTAGCATTGCAAAGAACTCTTGGGATCCTTTTGATACCCTGAATACACCCTCAATGTAGTAATGCGGTGGTCAACCTTGCAATCACTGCAACCGACATTATTAGATAGTCATGATAATGAGATTGTGCCAACATAAATGGACCTTAGTGTTGAAGAAATGCTGCACTCAGACATGCATGGTGAAAAACTATTGTAACCGAAACTCTTCTATTTTTCCATCATTTGATACTATAAAAAGAATTAACAAGTTTTAAGCCAATCTTGGTTTGTGGCCACCTATGAGTTTTGGACCCACTAAATAATACTTCTATTATAGATTCCTCTGGCCGAAAATCATATGTTTTAGACACTTATTTGGGCTTCTAACATTGCCACTATCAAGTTTTCTGACTCAATCAAGAAATGGCGGCCATGTTGGTCGCCATCTTAGTTTAGGATATTGTGAGTTTTTAGTTTAGTCTAAAAATATGATTTGATTAGATTCTCTGGCCTTAAAACCTATATATATACACTTTGTTTGTATTTCCCACTTGGTCTGGTTGGAAAGTTTTGATAAAAATAGAAATAAATGGCGGCCTTTTTGGGACGCCATCTGGATTTTGGAGAGAGCTCCAGGGGGTTTTTTGGGGCCTTTTAGTCTGTTATTCTACTCATAGTCCTGGACCGCTCGCGAAAAATTCAGCTTGTTTATCAGCTACTTTCCAGGTTATATCTAATGCTCTTGGCCTATATTTAATACTGCAACACCTCATACTAAAGGCCTATAGCAAGTAGTACTTATTTTGTATCGCATGCATTGTAATTCAACAGACAAAACAGTTTGCAGCAAGGTACGCTCTGTCACAAAATGGACCATATTGACACCTTTTAAGGCTTACGGTCCAAATACACGTGGCAAATGCACGTCGCGGATTCATACTTGCGTGGTGTAGAGTTAATAGGCGGTATTCACAAAGAATTTAAGTCCAGGACTAAGTCCTACTAGAAGGATCTCTAAAAACTCATCTTCTTTCCTATAGCTTTTTAGGCTTGAAAAAAGACAAGAGAAAATACAGGTAGACACTCAAAGCTGAGAAACTTAACCATTAAAATGTTTCTCTTTAATAAACTGTTTTACAAAAAAATAAAGGGGCGTGCTAGATGGGCTTAGTCCTGGACTAAGAGTTAAGCCAAGACTAAGTTCTTTTGTGAATACCGGCCATTAGGGTCTTTATTAAATTTTTCTAAGTGCGAGAAAAACTAGAGCATTGAAGGATGAACCGGGTGCTTTGAACATATTCAAAAAGCTCTCTTACGGTACTGGAGACAGCCAAAACAATCAACCCTTGCTTGGAGGTTCAATACAAAAATTCGTAGTTTGATTTTAGGGTTTGACTTACATCGTGACACTTATTTTCCTGATTAAGTTTGCAAGATGATGAAAAATCCTAAAGTATTTTAGAAAAGTATGAGGATATTCGACCATTCAAGTTTAAAAATTGGTAAGCTCAACTTGAGTGATTTAAAATCAGCATATTTGATATTATAAAGAAAGGTAAAAGAGGACAAATAGCTCGGCGTATTTTCGGCATATTTTAATGCAAGGCATAAATTCGGGAAAGCTGTAAAATGTGGTACATGGGAAGGAACAAACACATGCAACGAAGCGGTATTAAAAAAGATTCAATACGCATCGGTTCTAGCATACGGTAAGACTATCATCAAACTTAGAGATGTATTAACCATAGGCCTAAATAGTAGGTGAATGTATGGGATGATAAATTAATCCTAGCCATCAACGTAATCATAGACATTGTCTTTTAACAGTAACTTAATGTATGAAATCTCAATTGATTTGAGATTTTAGATATTCAAGTCTAATGTTGATAGTTTCGCGTTTCACGACCGAAACTTGCGGTTTAGGTATCTTCATTTACAGTCGTTTTTGCATCCTAATTATTTATATACACGAAAGCTGTTAAAATATTTCGATACAGAATATAGTAACAAATGTGTTATATAAAATGTAAGCAAATTCAAAAAAACTAACCAAACAAACAAAAAATGGCCCCAAATCACGAAATTCACGGCAACTTTTTTAACCAGAAGTACATGACATGTACGTACGTTCAATTTTAGCTTGCAATACAGCGTTCCCGTGTGTGAATTAGCTAGTATATGTAAATACACAGCATTCACTTCCCTCTTCGTTTGTCATGTGAATAGAGCATGCCAGATTATGCAGTAAACCATCCGACCAAAGTGATCTAATAGTATGTTGATCGATAACTATCGACGCACCTACATTGCAGTGCGATTGAACAGTGGGAGAACATCCCGAGGGTGACGACGGCAAATGCATGTAGCACTTATAATCAGATGATTTCGGCGATGAGGGAGTTGCTCTCCTACCCCGGCGGAAATCCCGTATTTGCAAGTATCTCCTATCGTGATGGATGATGGAAAAGCGACAGGAGAGTATCTCCAAATGAGAATAGTAATGTTAGAGAGTCTCTCCCAAAGAAAGGAATTCCTTTGCAGCTGCCTCCGTTAACTCTCCTACGGGGATTTAATTTAGTCAGTTAGTTCCCGGACTCGGGTTCAGTAAAGTCGACGCCTCTTAGTCAGCGAGAACGTTCATGTTTGTGGCTGGGCCCATGTATGATTAACGCATCTTGCAACTTTAAAGTATCGGAAAAACATTTTATTGTGTCTAACAAACCATAATCTAAGACTTCATGTTTATTTTATCGCATATTTGCTATATTAGCATTATTTTTTTAAATTATTAGGTTTTTTGGCTTACATTGAATTTTAAGTATGACTTAATGTTAAAAGTGCCATTCACTTGTTCATTGGATTCTATAGTCTATCTCATAACTCCATTTAGTTCGAAAAATATAGGGTTGAATAGATAATTATCCTTTCTGGCGGCACCATCTCGGATTTTAAAAATGCACAAGGATGCACACCCGGTGCACCCGGCAGATTCTTATTTCTACAAACCCCAATCTATCATTTTCAGCAAAAACAAGTGTGTATTATATCCAACTTTACGGTCAGGCCTAACTAGGACCATTATCTCTCTTTTCCGACTATCGGTTTTTGAAATTCCATGTAAAGAAATAAAAA
>JAMKCH010040479.1:0-57004 GCA_023653785.1 Ophioderma brevispina | reverse complement strand
ACACTGTAGATAAAACATTTAAGTTTGGCCAAGTCGCAAAGTTACTATTCTCAATATGAATATAGGAAAATACTACAAAGATGAATAAAAGACCTTGGATAATACAATAACGACAAATATTTTAGTATTTAAAAAAAAAGATTAGTACCAGGAGATTTTTGTACTTAAAAGGCATTTTATTCAA
This sequence comes from Ophioderma brevispina, assembly GCA_023653785.1. Lineage (NCBI taxonomy): Eukaryota > Metazoa > Echinodermata > Ophiuroidea > Amphilepidida > Ophiodermatidae > Ophioderma > Ophioderma brevispina. The sequence goes on along the minus strand of JAMKCH010040479.1, from coordinate 56,820 downwards.
CTTTTCAAGGCGAGACTGCTTCAAAGATCTACCGCAAACTTGGAATGGGGTAATTTGACAGCGGGTTACATAATAGCTTTTGTTTTCAAAACTAGTGAACCGTATCGGACAAAAATTAGACAGGATGTACGAAACAAGTTCGTCAATCAGAATATGTTATAAAATTTGAATAATTCTCAGTAATTTTGAAATTATAGCACCAACTGCGAGGATTGCATTTATTTTGGGACACCCTGTATAAGCATAATACATAAAGTAGCCTTGGTCGGTATTATAGTAATAGGGTATTCTAAAAGATAGCAGAAATTTATTGCAAATTGGCTGTTGCTAATACCGCCTTCGAGGAGGCGGTGTTTATAATATATACAGTGGCGTCCTCGTCATTATAAATATACACACTGCGCTCCTTTATAACAGATTCAAACATCCCGCTCTCCAAATAGGACTGTAACTTCACATCCATTTCCAGCACAAAGTCACGATAGAAATCACCAACGTTGAAGATAAGAACACCATCTTTGAAAAGAAAAATGTAATTATTATTAACATCATGACCAGTTTAGCACCGCACTATGAACCCTGCCGATTGCGCGAAATGCGAAATTTGCAGCAGTTTGCGAATTAGCTGTCATACCTTTTTCTTTGCTACATCAATCTGGAATTACCAATGAATTAACTTTAATGGTTATACATATCCACTGGGTCGGTACAATGCATTAATACTTTTATAGTATTGCCAAATTTGTGAAAAATATTATTTTTAGGGAATTAGGAGAGGGGAATTATTCCTGAAACTCACCTGGTTTTAAGATACGTGCCAGTTCTGGAAAATGCTTAGCCTCCACGTGCCCATACGTGACAGCGGCGTTCATTATGACAACGTCGTAAGTATCTGTTTATTTTTTTTAAAAAAATATGTCTCACAACAAATTCATGAAGATAGAGTATTGTGTAGAGCAACAGCGAACATTTTCAATGCAAACAAGAATTGTGATTTACCTAACTTTGTTTGAACATAACATAAAGAGTCATTTCGGTGGCATTTCAACAAGTCTGCATTTTAAAAATATTTATGTAGAAGCACACGCTTTTAAAAGTAAATGCGTGATCATTAGGTCATTTAAAAATGCTTAGCAACTGTATTGAAGTTATTGATGACTACACACAGACACTCCTTTAAAGCAATAATGGCACATTTTTGAAGAGCACCCCCAATTTTAAAAATTGGATATTTTGGCAAAGTTACATTGATAATTGTCTAGGAATCTATACCTGCGAACGAGAATGCTAAAAAATGCGTATAAGTGATTTTGTAATTGGAATTGGGATCCCAGATTGGACTTAACGGCAGAGCTGGAAATGCTACATTTATGTCCGTCCATGAAAATAACCTCTGACTTGACTTACCTGAACCAATAAAACAACTAATGGATGAGCGTAGAAACGTACATGGCGCTATTTCCTTGCTATTTCACATTGGAAGGCCGTTTCCAGCAGCCGATGAATTATTATCGGAGATCTCCGATAATAATTATTCTAATTACAAAATTCCTTCGTTTGTGACACACAGGCATTTTCCAGCTTAACCATTCACAGGTATAGTTTACTAGCCAGTTACCAACGCAACCGTGTAAAAATCTATTTAAAAAAAATTGGGGCGCTCCTAAAAAAATGTGTTAATATTGCTTTAAAGTTATTGATGACTGCAGACACTCCTTTAATGCCACTGCGGCCGCTTACAGTGACGGTTAGTTTTGGTATGGTCCCAGCATGGATGTCTCCATAAACTCTTCTATTGATTATTTATATTAATTAACTAAATTAATTCGAACAATTATTTTCATTCATTCACATGTCAAAATATAGATTATAGGATTCACACCAGTAAATAACGTGAGAAACCGGTAAGTCCAGCCCCCACTGCAAATGAGGTGTTTTTTTTGTGACCCTCGCCTAAGTATACCATAAAAACTCAGAGAAATGGCGAGATCTGGGTTACAAATCATGGTTGCTATCAATATAAAGTATAAAATCTGTAGGAATATCAAAAAAAGATTGTCATTAATATGTTATTTTGATCCGACAAACCAATTTTAACCGTATTCTTACAGGGAACAGCTGACTGAAAAAGTGCTGTGCTAGTCTTCACGGTCCAGTAGCTCGAAAATTTTGGGGATAACTACCCTAATTTCATGATTGATTGGGTAGGAGATATGATGATCTTCAAGCAGAATGTTAGCTTTAAAGAGACACTGGCACATTTGAAAAATAGTGCGCCCTCAAGATTTTTCAAAATCGATATTTTTGCATGGTTGTAAGGCTTTTATATACAAAAGTTCTCACCCGAAATGATTAAGACCAAATCAGCTTCCTTATGGGTAAACAGAACGATTTTATAATTTCGCGTCGCCGGCTAAATTCAGCAGACGACGAAAATGGCGTTTAACACAATACACGCACGCCGTATGAATGTTTCCCACGCTATGCGCACTGTTTGATCGGTCTATAACCTTTGTGGTTTAATATCAGTGAGTACGAGTCAAAAATATTCATGTAATATACACATTTGTTGATTAAAGTTATGGAAAACTTAAAAGTTAGCCTACAAATTACCTGGATGTCTTTATCCTCATGTCAATGTCCCTATGTTTTGGGGTAATTATTTTTATGTGTAAAATATATCTCTGTTCTTCCAATGCCCTAGCCTATCATTTGAGAGCTAATTGAAGAAATTTCATATTTTGTGAAAATGTGCCAGTGCCGCTTTAAGGTCTGAGATGTTCCATTGAGGAGAAAATGACGTTTTTATCTCGCCCATTTTGTACAGGAACGAATGGGAGCAGTATTTAGTGGTGTGAAACCTTATATAACATTGTATACAAAAATATAGCGTTGTCAATGTCCTGTCTTTAAAGCAATAATGGCACCTTTTTGAAGAGCGCCCCCAATTTTCAAAACTGGAGATTATTGCTCAGTTGTGTTGGTAATTATCCAGAAATATAAACTTGTGAATGACAATGCCAAAACAATGCGTATTTGTTATAAAAGAAGCGATTATATAATTAGAATCGGGATCCCAATTGCAATGTAATGGCGTTCATGATGAAATAGTGAGACCTTACTAAAATGACTGCTAACTTGACTTCCCTGAACCAATTGAACAACTAATGGATGAGCATAGACACGTATTAAGCACAATTTTCCCGGCTATTTCATACTGAAAGGAAGTTTCCAGCAGCCATTGAATTATCATCGGAGATCTCCGAATTATTATTCTAATTACAAAATTCCTTCTTTTGCGATACATAGACAAGTTCGAACTTACCATTCACAGGTATAGTTTACTAGCCAACTACCAATGGAAATGTGCAAAAATCTCAAAATATTTAGAAAATTGGGGGCGCTCTTCACAAACATGTGCTGTTATTGCTTTAACCAAAGTAACTACGTTCTTTACCTACCGCTTGGAATATTGGTTTGTCTATCAGGCTGAAGGCATTCCATATAAACCTTTTCATATATATCTCTCGGCTGGCCATGTATCAATCCTTCTACTGGTTCTAAAGCATCGACGTTCACGTAGCCAAATTTCCTAATCTATAAAAAAATGTAAAAATGTTGAGAAATTTTTGTAGTACTAATTAGTATTATGTATAATACCGTAAAACCTCGATCATGGGCACCTTTGGAAGCTGAGGAAATTCTCGAGAAGGCTAAAAATCATAATAGCGCCCTCTTGCAATAATAAAAGTCCAAATTCACTTGTTAAAATGCCCGAATATGAAAGGACGACACTAAATGCGTTTGTCGCTATAGGGCACTTTCACGGGAGGTCAAATATTAACTTGGCAAGACTTGTCCAGAACATCACAAGCAAGCAAAGATTACAAAAGAATCACTTGCCGAAATATCTGAAATTTTCAGGTGAAGCAGGTGCATGTATTAATTGTAATCTTGGCATGCCTGGATTATCTGGAGAGCCAACAAAAGCCCGTTCAACATAATCTACCTTCCGTGAAAGGGCCTGATAAACCTGGCGGAAGAAGATGGGCAGTGAACGCATAGCATGCATAGTGAGAATGAAGTACATATAAAGCGAATTATCCCATTGTTGAAATCAGTAGATAGAACCAAAGAGGTTCTATATAGATAGAGAGGCAAAACGTTACGTAATCTTTAGAAATTCACCGTCTCGCATGTTTTGCCGACCACAAAGAAAACATAGAGTACCAACAATAGAAAGCAATGGCTGCCTCCGCTTCTTCCACATACTGTGCATGGGTGCCGCTTTGCATATCCACTAATCGGTAGTGATACAAATTAATGTATGTGTTAGAGGTGGCCAGGTGTAATAATAGTGTACCTGGATCATTGTGCTCAGATACTCTTTTTTCTCATAATGCAATGCGCGCTTAGGTGAAAAGATGTATTCATTGAGGCGGTTTATTTAAATCAAGACGACTGATGTGTCATTTCATTCGTTGTGTGGCCATGGGTAGGACAAAATTTAACCACCCAATAGCACCCAACATCCAACAACTGATATTTTGGCGGATTGTTTGTATCGAATTGACATTATGTGTGTATTACAAGCACCCAAACTGATAATTATTCCGTGCAATATTCAAAATGTCAGCGCCCAGCACGGACGACTGGTTTTGAATGCGTTTCACCCCCTTGGATAGAACCTGTGAGATGATGCCTTTGATTTAACGTAGGTTATCCGACATTACCTGACAGGACTGATTACTGCCGCTTCACTTCGTCATAAAATTTAACCTCTGGTGACCTGTAACAGGAAGATTTGTAAAAAAAAACCCGACGATTTCCATCCCACCCTTTAGCAAAATATCGCGTTTATCGCCTTTGTCGAACTATAACTTCTCCATAGATCATTTCTACCAAATACAAATTCAAATGGCAATATTGGCTATTATATTTTAGTATAATTTACAAGCACGTTGTTGATGAAATTAAAAAAATACAAATGATTCATTGCATTATTCTCTATATTTGCGGGGGAATGCGGGAGTTTTAGTATACAAATGTGAAAGATAATCGTTATTATTGGGCGAAGTTGAGCCATTTGAGAAATGACCAAAACTTCTCCCCAATTTTTGTGGTAATTGTATAAATTACATCAAAATAATATATGTCATCTTAAAGTCACATATCTCCTCTTTCCAACGATAGGTAATTTGTTCATGTGCGGTCATGGGTAACCGAGTAATCATTGTTTTGGCACAATGGAAAAGGTTAGGTTGGGACCAAGTTTCAAGTAATGCTAACACAAATCCTTATCAATTTTCCCCCTCTTCTCACTTCAATCATGCAAGTAAATGGGATTTGTATTGAAACTTGGTCCCAAGTTGACTTTGTCCCATTGTGCAAAGAAGTAATTCGGAAAAGCGTTACTTTTTGCTCTTGGACAGCAAATGCTAAACCATATTCAAGCACCCAAACTAATATCGTGCATACATTTAGCTCGCCAAAGCTGAATCATGGATGAATAATGGGCGAGGTCATAATCTATTTGTATTAAACTGCAATTTTAACACGACTGAATAGATCTTGCTTTTCTTTGAAGACACATGTTCGGCATGTAAAACCTAGTTGAAGATTACCACGCTCATCTATTAACCACTGTATTGATTAGAACCACGCGGCTACAATAATTTGCATCTGTAGATTGGACATGTTTTTGACGTGCATATTTGCACGTTCTGGACCTCAATAAAAGTTCTTTTTAGCAAGATGCGAAAGCGTTAATGTTTAATAAAATCGTCCAAAATTGATAAAGGGAATGCGTCCGATTTGATAAAATGGGAATGGTCCGATTTAATGTAGTATAAAGTGTTCATCTTGAAAGATTGGTCTCCACCCCAATACCCATCTGCCAAAGTTTCACGCCGAAAATTTCAATCCTTTTGGATAGAAGCAGCAAGCGAATTTTATCAACTTCAGTATACCACTATACTTATGTGTTTATACGCCGATTTAAAGGAAATATGTAGAGTTTTGTCAAGCTCCGTTTGAATTACATTCATAAAATAGATGTAACATACATCACGAATTCCCAGAAAAAATCAATACAATTTGATGTTAAAATTAAACAAAATAGAGGCAATTTTATTTGCTTTTTTGACATACGAAGGAAAACGGGCGGATTTTTTCGCCACGGCTTCATTGATCAAAAGCGCCCAACTCGTGACGTCAAAGTATGGGACATCGTGTTTAGCTCGAATTGTTATGCTTACACTGTCTATTGATGGATTAATGAAACGTAATAATAAAATTAGAAAAAAAAAGTTACAGAATGCCCATATTTTTGTTTCATTCTCGTTGTGTTTAAAAAAAAATTTATTATGAAGTGGCAACATGCGATTATGATGGTCACAACGACGGAAATTATGGATGGTCATCACTTTGACGTCACCCATTTTGCCGCGATGGGATTTGTCCGGAATCGGTTTCGAGTAAGCTATTGGGTGGGAAATTAAAAGGGCAAAATACTCAACAAAGTGGACAATTTTCAACTTATTTTGATTTATATTAATCTAAGTTACTTAAAGGTCCAGGACATGCTTAAACATACTTATAATACCACCAAAAATGGTTTATTCATAGTATGTATTGGTATCAATGTAAAAATCTGCATGAAGCAGTAGTTGAGAAACCGTATAATTTGAAAAAATTGGGCATAATATCATATGTTTGGACAAGCTTTTCAAAGGAAAAATTCCAAAACGAAAGTGGATTTTCGCGCTGGCAGCGATGACACCCCCCCCACCCGGAAGTGACGCCCGAGTAACAATACGCGATACGCGAAACGCGTAATGATAGTCATCGTGGAACGGACGTGCGCGTGGTCCAACAGTTTTCTTGCAAACGTACACAGTTGACTTTTCTCGTCGTACGTGCTTGTATCATAGGCAATTTTTCTTGATTTGGGCCTTTATTACGATAATAAGTGCGTATTGTCGCCGGGTGCACCAGCGGACGACCGTACCGACAAGGGAATAAGAACAGAAAGATTATTCAAGTTCCCAGACAAAGAATCCGACAAGGAGATATCTGGAGTGTGCCGTGTGGTTAGCCCACGTGTGAGCTTGTTACTCTGACGTCATTAACGGGGTCAAATCCAACTACCAGCATCTTGATACGCGTTAACGAAAACAGGAGAAGGCCCTGTCAGTTAGGGTATGTTTTCTTGAAATTAACACTTTACGATGTTCACTTTTAAAAATCTGTGTTGCGATATGTACTGTTGAGGTACGAAAAGGTAAGAAATTAAGAAATGTGTACTCAGCATGTCCATGGGACCCTTTAAGGCTGTTCCATCCATACAAAATTTTCCAAATATTCAGAATCATGACATATTTCTTTAATAGTTGATTCTAACTTCGCTTACTCTAAAAAATTCGAAAGTGATTAAATCAAAGAAAGGTTGCACGGGGGACTCGAACCAGCAACGTTTCTATTGGCAGTCTCAATCTTATACTCAATGCTATATAGATCGAGTGGCAGGAATCTTGTTCTGCGATACGTTGAATCAAAGTTTTTACGGAATAAAGCTCTAGGCTACAACTGCTACTACAACTATATGATAAAAATCGATCGACATGAAACGTTGCCGGTGACTACGAGGTTGTTTTTTCGGTGGGGGTTATGCATAAAAAAAAGTAACGCAAGAGGCGAGGAGCTGACCAGGTAAACTTCGGCATGAAAAAAAATTTATATGTATGCGGGCCGCAAGAGTGGAGGAGGGATGGTTCCCTGGTGCCAGACTCTCATTGAAGTCGCGCGGCCTCTATAGTTTCTTTCTTTCGTTCTCTCACCCTGCGTTTCCATTCCTTATTCATTCTATATGTTCGTTGGTTCCCCTTCATCGCCTTTTCCCATTTGTGCTTCCGTTCTCCCCCACTAGTCCTTTCCTTTTCTCCTGTGCGCCACGCTCACTCTCCAGTGCTTCCCCCTCCCATTTTCCCTTTTTTTTTTTTTTTTTTTTTTTTTTTAATTTTTTACTTTCTTTGTTCTCTTCCTCTCCTCTCCTGACCTCTCCTTCTCTCCGTCTTTCTTTGCCGCACCTTTATGTCTTCTTTTATATTTAATGTTATGGTGATTGCAAAAACTACCGTTTGATTGTATCGGGCGTTGTGTAGGCGCTCGTCTTATAATCTAAAGGTCGCTGGATTCGATTACCACTTCTGACACAATTTTTTAATTTTATTTTAGACTTGAGATTGAAAACTTAGAGACGGCTGAAAACTGCGATGCCGGTTAAGTATGGTCACAGCCGCCACAGCTGAAAGTGATGTTTTTGAAAGAGTCCAGGAAATGATATGATAAACATACTCCAAAACTTTACGGGGCATTCCATTCCAATAAACCGGGCCAGAAAAAAGGAATACATACCAGTGACATCATTAGTGAAAACATTGATTTTTCAGTCCGTGTCATGAATAGATTCACACCGTATCTGGAATTTTATACTCCTGAAAAATCAATAGTTTCCCACTAATGGATGTCATCACCAACCCAAAGATTGAGTGGGATTCTTGCCCCCCTCCTGTATTACTTGACAACAACCACATAAATTTATGGCAGTTTCCTGGGACCTTAAAACTCCATAGACGATTGATCGATCAAAATGGGGTGTTGGTACATTTGTGCTCAAATTTCCTAACCAAATTTATCCTTTCAGCCCTAAATTTTCACAGGGTAAACAGAAAAAAGTATGCTATCTTCAGATAGACCTACCAATTTTTGACCATCCTCCGGCAATATTTCTGAGTTCTGAGACGAGGAAAAAGCGTGATTTGTTGGTGGGGTTGTAAAATAAAACATTGCAGTCGGTCGGAGAATTGTTTCTTTTTCAAATGTTTTGTGCGGTCGGCACGTTTTGAAGGGTCGGTCGGTCGTGGTGAGCTATTTGGGTCATTTTGAAAACAAATAGTTTAATCCAAAATGGATAAAAATCTCAAAAGTGTGGATGTTCCCCCTCAAATAATTCACGTTTCCAAAAAGCAATTCATCTCACAAGGAAAAAGAAATCTGGCGACTACTCGGTCGGTTGGAGCTGGTTGGGTTAAGGAAAGAACAGTGAATTATGTAAGTCTTATATAGTTATATATTGGGTTATCTTATTCCGATAATCTCAAAATGATTGAATTTTCCTGAAGGGAATTAGTAGCTCTTACACCCATTTTACAGGAGGGTGTTGAGCAATCACACGCTTCTAAGGATGATTTTATATTTAACGTGTTTCGCTAATCTATTTCATGGCAACACTGGAAAATTACCCCGCTCAGTGCATTGAAGAGGGTCGTGGCGTGTTGATTCACGGTTACCCCAATCAGCGGCCGGTTCATGCTTATTCAATTGAATCGTTGAAAACATCATCCAGGCGACACAGAAGGGTTTCCATGATTAGCAATCCAACTGTACTTTGAAGGGCCGACACCAAGCCATATTCTTCATAAAAATGCCCCAATAATCAATTTCTTCAAATGTAAGGTATTTTCAATAAGCGTCATGAATATGCAAAGCAGATAATTTGCAAAGAGCCGCATTTGCATAATTGCTGATTGCCTTTCGTCTATCAGAGAAGACGTTCTCAGCTGTGCGTGCATGAAAACGTCGCAAGAATTACTTTTATCTGGAGAAATAATTCCAACACCTATCTAGATACAAATTGAAAACCGAAAACAAAGAATGAATCGAAAACAACAACTTCGTCATGAACTTGGAAAACAAATTTTTACTGGCAAAAGCATACGATAAGTTGAACCTGTACCTATTCGACTCTAACCTTTTTTGTAATGTAGGGTGTAACTTGCTGTGTTTACCTTACAGATTTTAAGAGGGTCGACAGCAAACCTTATTATGTCTTGTGGTTTTTTTCAATTTTGAAATCTTTGTGTTACGATAGATCAGGGGTGTTTGGATGAACAGTTAGTCCTTTAATAACTGAGAGAGGTGGGACACCCCTGCCCATTACAAGTGTAGAAGATTATAATTGAGTTTTAATGGAGTAGCCTTGTTTTGTTCAAGCAAACCCTGAGAATACCGCGCTTGCAAAACTAAACCGTTAAATTTCGTTGCAAATCTGTAACCCAAAACGTAATGTAGCGTGACCCAAATAATAATGCAATGACAAAAGGTCTTGAACGACAAGTGTTCCACTTTACATTATTCAATGCGAGTGACGTGCATACTGTACAGGGGGGTGGGTAATGTTAAATTGATCTATCCAACGTTTATCTTGCTCTTTTGAAAAATCTGACTAGACTTTGGTACCCGCACATGAGTGTTCTTTGAAACATATGGTTTGTATACCTTTGATCCCGAAAAAGTAGAGGGAATTAAAATAATGCCGATGGTAATCGGATTTAAGAGGATTTAGGGACAGTGTCAACATTGAGTTCCGAGTAGGCCTATCTATTTGGTTTGTCAACTTGCCAATATTTGAGGATTGTATGTTAAAAGTTTCTAGAAAGAAAAATGGACGATGAACCCGATGATTGAATCAGATTAATGTAAAACTTCCGTATTTGAGAAAATATAAAAAAACATGATTTTGACGGGAAAATTGCAGCCAGCAAAACACAACAATTTGTAATTTTTGATGATTTTTATGTTAGTTTTTAGAAATCAAGACAGAATTTGTCTCGGGGGCGTTTTTTAAATTTTGTAATAGAGCTTATTACTTTTCGAAATATAAGGGGAAATGGCAAAAAAGGGTAAAAAATTAAAAAAAATTTCTTTCCAAAATTTAAGTAAATTGGAGGAATATCTTTAGTTAGAAATCGAAAAATGAAAGTTTAGGAAGAAAAATAACCCGTCCCTAGGGAGAAAAACGATTGCTATCGTAGGAGGAAAGTTAAACCTTACCTTTTACTCGGTATTTTTGGAGTTATCTTGTATGAACCATTTGCCCAAATTGCGAAAATTGAACATTGAGAAATCCGTGTGTTAGTAAAATAAATGTCTTTTACGCCCATTTCAAGATGTCTCTTTCAAAAATACTTTAACTTCAAACTGAAGTTATGTTGTGCAAGTGATTTGGACAATACATCTTTATGTACTATTGAATAAACCTTATTTTTGTCTTCAATTCCGAGAAATCGAAGAAATTGAAATTTCATCTGGATCCAAATTAGCCTTATGTTTACATTTTCAATATTTTCGTTTCCCAGAGCGTTCTCGCGAAAAGAAAATACATTAAAACAACGGCACGCTTCATTACGCAGCAAACATTCACCACGCGACGCGATTGCTGCGCCTTGCGCTGACGGCGTGTAATGTGCTTAAATTCTCGCCATTAAGACCCTGTGTTGTTGTGACTTTAAATGGTCAAAATAGATGTGTTAAAATCGGCCAAAGAAATACAGCTCAGGATTGTTCGCATTGGTAACCTTGTTGGTAAACGATAGGAACACAGATTGATTATTTAAAATGTACAAATAATTAGGGTAAAACAAAAAAAACACTAGGGTTGCCACTGCCTTAAAACATGGCACGGTCGTCACCGTAATCGTTGATGTGATTCGCATGAACGTACATTGATCTTATACATGAAAAAAGTTGGAAAAACATGAAAAAAAACCAGACCGATCGAGACTTGAATCCAGAAAGTACGAGAGTCAGAGTCGGATGCCTTACTATTGCAGCGCAGCGTGGTTTTTTTGTGGTCTGGTTCTGGTTTGAATGAACATGTCCACATCATGACAATAGATGTGAACGAAAGCCACGAAAATTCAACCAACATGTATAGAAGCATTACCGAGTTGCGGTTACATCAAGGGGGTGATTGAATTTGAAAACGATTCAAACCAGTCCGTCAGTGCTGGGCGATGACATTTTGACTATTGCACGGAATAATAAGTTTGGGCATGTTATCCACAAATTAATGTCAAATTCGATACAACAATCCGCCAAAAGATTCAGTTGTTGGGATGTTGGGTGCTGGCTGTGGGTGGTTAAATTGTCCTCTACCCTGCCACAAAAACGGAATGAAATGACACATCAGTCGTCTTGATTTAAATAAACCGCCTCAATAATACATCTTTCACCTAAGCGCGCATTGATTATGAGAAAAAAGAGTATCTGAGCACAAATGATCCAGGGAGGGTTACACTATTATTACACCTGGCCATACTATAACCACATACAGTTAATTGGTATCACTACCGATTAGTGGATATGCAACAAAGGCCGCGCCACCCACAGTATGTGGAAAGAAGCGGAGGCAGCCATTCTTCTATTGTTGTCTCTATGTTTTCTTTGTGGTCGGCAAAACAATTTTTTGTTTTGTCGAGAGACGGGAATTTCTAAAGATACGTAACGTTTGACTCTCATCTATATAGAACCTCTTTGGTTACAATGTACATTAGAATTCGTTAAGCAAACCTGAGACACCGCGCCGCCAAATTCGATACCAGATCAATTCAGTGAAATGGCGACCTGGGTATGCGAAGATGACAATACATGCACCTGCTTCACATGAAAATTTCAGATATGTAGGCAAGGATTTTTGTAAGTCTGCTTGCTGGGTTGTTCTGACGGTCAAGCTTGCTAAGTTAATCTTTGACCTTCCTTGAAAGCGCCCGTTATTAGCGCGACCAACAACATTTTGTGTAGTCCTTCAAATTCGGGTATTTTAACAAATGAATTTGGACTTTTATTATTGCAAGAGGAGATATTATTGATTTTAGCCTTCTCGAGAATTTCCGCAGTTCCAAAGGTGCCTATGGTCGAGGTTTTACGGTATTTCATCTGAACAAGACCAGTAGGAAAACTTACATTTTCTGGCGTTTCATCAGCATGTTGTTGTCTTGTAGTGCGGTGAAGTGATCCGGAAGTTACAGCTTCATCCATGTGTCCAAGTTCTTACGTAATACAGGGTCATGGTGAGGGAGAGGTGATATGCCCCTCGTCACTATTTAGCAGTTTGTTTCCGTTTCTCCGGATCCAGATAGCCTCCTTGATCCATCTTGCCTCTTTATTGGATTCTTTGTCAATGATGCTGGCGCCCTCTCAGCTAATTACATGGTTGTCCCTAGTATAGCTACATGGTCTGAAATAGCTGATCTGTAAGGAATATCTTACATGCACAGATGTCGTCTACCAAATCCAATGTCAGTCATGCGACAAGGCCTACGTTGGTGAGACTGTTAGGCAATTTAAGACCAGACCTTCTGAACACAAGGGGGCAGTGAATAATATGTCCCAGCAAAAACTCACCAGATCAAATAGAAAACAATTACAGTCAGAACAAATCAGTTCAGCTTTCTCCGAAACATGTAACATTTCCCTGTTCCCTTTATTTAGGCTTTAGTTACAATATGGTGGAGAATCCGGGTACCATTCATGTATATGAAATCGGCGACTTTTCCGCAAGATGCCGAATTCATAGGTGGTGTTAGCGTATCGGGCGTCATCTTACGGAAAAATCCTTGACACGAACCTACCATGTGTATTTTGGGGATCAAAATCGTATACTTAAAAAAAGGAAAAGCGGTATTCCATAACAATGCTGTCACCCATCGACCATGTGTCTACGATTATTTTCTTTTGGTTCACTTAAGAATATTACGGAGGAATGTAAATTTTGACAATTGTAGGTTTATGCTGTGTTTATTCTCCCCATCTCCTTTAAAGAATGAAGGCAACAATTAAGAGCTTGCTCAATGTTAAATTCCCAGGGGTATATTTTCTATCTTAAAGGGATTAGCGGCGATAATGTGAGAGAATCGAAAAAAATGTGGAAATGCATTTTTTAACTTATAAATCAGGTATAAGTGTGTACAATTCCTTATAACTGCTTTAATGTCGAAACAAACCTCCAGATAGTGAAATAAACCGTCTTTCTTCAGCTATAAGCGAGTGGTGTGGCTGGTGTCCTTCCGTCAGACCTGAACACCAGCCTGGCTGCTCTATTCTGCAAAATCTACAATAAACAGCTGATTGTGGTTTACACTAGCACAGAATAAACAAAGATCAATAATGTTTGTGTTTGATGTCAAACTGTATTGATCATGGTGCACAATATCACGCTGAAAATCTGTGATATTAACCGGGAAAGGCTTTTTTGATCTCAAGTCGGAATTTTGATAAGCACGTATAGAAATTACAGAATCAGATAAAAAGTACTGCCTTGTCTTTAATACACATGTTTCAAGCCAAGCACTTGCAGGTTATGTTCACATATCCATGCCAGTAACAAAATATAAAAATATGAATTTTTATGATTTTTTCGATGTTTCGGATTAGCAAATCGCTACTAATCCCGTTGACACACCAGTGATAACAAATTACTAAACCGTGCCATGGAGCACATACTCATATACTGTGTTTATTATTCTGTGGAGAGATTCTTCTCTTAAGGCCAAAAAAATTGTTGTATTGGAGTAACGGGCCAGTGCAAAATAGGGTAGGGCGGGCGGATTTTTTTTTATTTTTAATAATGCATTACTACATCAAATCATCACACATAGTCTATGTAATGTTATTAATATTGATACTTTTGACTCTTATTATTGAAAATCTTAAAGAAATGTTGCCAAAGTTACACCAGAACACAAAAAACACAAAAAAATATTGAGAAAATCTGTTAAAAATCAGGGTAAAAACAACTTGAAAAATAAGATTTTTGAAAATCAATAAAAAAATTTAGGGTAGGTATACTTTTGTACAGGGCTTAATTTGCAAAATTAGGGTAGGGCGGGTTACTCTAATACAACAATTTTTTTTTGCCTAACTCTCATCTAACCAACGCAGCTGTTTTTAACACGTCTATACGTTTGTTGACAAATTTGTATCAATGTGGAGCTATGGTATTTCCACTTTTAAGGATGTTCCAAATTCCCGGATATTTGCCAATAACAGACCTGAGTTTCCAATTTCCTCCCTAAATCATACAAACATGGGATTTTTACCGCTACTTTGCTCAATATGGTCCACGCTTATAGCTGAAGAAAGACGGTTTATAGTAGAATAAGAACAATTATTTGGTTAAATAATTTAAGTAATCCAAATTGTTGACCCATGTGTAAACTTAAATTTCTCTCTCCTGGAACTGGAAGTTGACAGAAAAAATGGTAACATATTTTTTCCGATGTTAGTGGGAACTAGTAGAATTAATGGTGCCAAATATTTAGGAGGGCGCCCTTAATTTTAAAACAAATCGTATTTTTGTATATACATGTTTGTCTATATACTAATCGCTGTGAAAATCCTAAGCAGTAATAATATACATGAATGTTTACTGCATCAAGACGAAAAATCCGATTCATTTCAAACTATGGAATTTTGCATTTTGGTTGATATCGTTACTACTAGTTGACTACTTTTTAATAATTACACAAAAGTAAATTTTAAAATCTCTGAGTCACATTAACTACACATAAAAAAATGCTCCCCCCCCAACAAAATGAAAAATAAATTTCATTTACGTGGACTGCTTCAGTTTGAGGTCAATTTGTAAACATTTTAAATACGTTTTCAAATTAAAATGTTTAACACATATCTGTCAAACTTTTACAGACCATATATTTATTTCATCAATATTGATTTTGAAAAGTCACTGTGTGCATCTAAAAATTGTGACAGGCAACATACAATCTATTTCCAGGAGCTTAAGATGACGATGTATACTCGAGTATATTTCAGTTACACTATAACATTTCAATTTATTTTGTAGGGTAATAAAAACTACGATGAACTATCTTTTGTATAAGCCTCGCTATACCTACTTCAACACCAGCGAACCCAGAGCCGGCTCCCACGTCAATTATTCGTGCATTCTTATCAGGAATGTATCTCGCCATGATTTCGACCAAGGCTCGAACGCCAAAGATGTATCGTATTCTGGAATCCTAAAAGGAAGGCAAAATGGAAACCATACTTTTTAGTCTAAGTTTTGTAGTAGTCAATATGGAATCTCCCGTGTCACAAATATGCATGGGCATTGCTCTGCATGTCTCTGTCTATAACATGAAAGGCGTTGGATAATTGATGCCAGGTACACGTTTTGTAGTAGTCAAAATGTCGTAAACATGGATATTACCACCACTTCTAACCTTCTACGTTGCCGTAAACCCACCTTTTAGCACAAATTGTGTTGAAATGGCGACCATAGATCAAAGATTAAGAAGATGTACAGGCTGATTCGAAGGAAGTTTACTCATTTTTGTCGTAGTTTAGTACAAAAATCTTAAAGGAAGTTACTGTAAAGTAATATATCATGGTAAAGAGTAATTTCCGAAGGTCTCAATTAAAAAAAAATAATTTGCACATGCTGAACCCAGGTTATGCTCATTTGAATAAGTCATCCATTTTCCTGACTGTACACATTTGGGTAGCTTGCATCAGTTTCTATTCACGCCAAATCAATAAAGCATGAACAAGACAGATCCATTGGTTCGCAACTTTTATTGTCAAAATTAATGTTTGGCTTTTATACTCAAGAACCATTCACCAAGCAGTGCAATATAACTATTTCTCATCGCAAACTCTTTCTGCTTGTTCAAGAACTGCAAAACATGCAATGCAATGATGTGTTTATTCTAAGAGAAGTCTACCAAGAGGAAACAGAGCTAGAGACTCGGGAGATTCAAATTTTGATATGATTTAAAATTGTCAACACTTTGACATTGAAAGTTGCAAACCAATGGAGGCTTTCTTGTTCACGTATTATTGGTTTGGTATAAATAGAAACTGATGCAAGTTACCCTGATGTGTACAGTCAGGAAAATGGGTGGTTTTATTCAAAATAGTATAACTCTTGTTGGGCACGAGCAAATTCAAAAAATCTGTTTTTAATTTAGACATTCAGAAACTGCTCTTTCTAATGATATATCGGTTTACAAGAAATTCTTCACAGATTTTTTTACTAAATAACAATAGAAATTAGTAAACCTCTTTTTGAATCGGCCTGTAGTACTATATAAATAATTTCACCGCATGGTTTTGGACCACCGATTTTCTTGCTCTGCGGGGCTCTATATAATGCGTTCTCTTGTTAAATGGTTTTGGACGATTGGAGTCGCAGAGAATCATCGCCGATAACCAATTATCGGTGATGGTAGTCTCCGGCCTCTTCCCTACCGGGCTGACCGCCTTGTGGTAGCTGTTAATTTATTTCATAATTAGTTATCACACATGATTCTATGCAAGGTATTATTAATAAAAGTGTTCAAAAAGATCTCAATCCTATAATGTTCCATAGTTTTGGAAAAAAGATTGTCATAGATGATCACCATCATGCGCGACCTAAACGACTCTTTTCAGAGCCACCTAGAACTTGTGTTATTACGTAAGTTTTATCGAATAGGTAATCCCAGCCGGTGTTAGGTGAAACAAGACAGAATTTCATTCCTAACTCATTCTGAAAGAGTTCCATAGCTATGGAATTAAATAACTCATTCTGAAAGAGTTCCATAGCTATGGAAATTAAATAACTCATTCTGAAAGAGTTCCATAGCTATGGAAATTAAATTTATGGTTCTTTATAAGACTTGCAATTGAGATCCGTTTCAGACAAGAAGCAGATGCCGTCCGGGAACCGTTACTTTAACTGGTGGTTGTGATTGGTATATGGTTATAAACAAAAAATACAACTCAATGCTACTTTAGTCATAAAATATAGTTATTTTAGTATGAATATTGTATTATCTTATTCCTGAAAAAATAAGTGGTCTCTTTTGCTATATTGATTCATGAAAACCAAAGGATAGACACTATACTGCCACTCTACGGCCAAGAGTAGAGAAAAGACATTTTATTGTATTCCTTGCCATTTTGAGTTGATTGATTACTGATTTGTGAATCATTATTTTAATGGGTCTCAATGGATATTTTGACCGCTAAAACCATGGGACACACTGTTAGAAATTTCCGTAAATTAAGAAGACAGATTTTCCGTTTTTACGGAAAATATGTTTTTGAAAACAATAAAAATAAAAAACAAAAAACATAAAAAATGTTAATTTACGGAAATATTTCAAAAATTTCTGGCAGCAACATTTCCGGACTTTTTTTTTCTTTCCGTAATTTTAAATTACGGAAAATTCTGTTAAAATACACATTTTTTCCCCATAATAAGAGACAAATTTCTGTAAAATTACTGTCAAAGTTCCGTTAATTGACGGAAATTCTGTAAATTTACCCAAAAAAAGTCTGGAAATTCTGCTGCCAGAAATTTCCGTAAATTTACGGAAAATTTTCTAACAGTGCAGACGCAATAAATACAAACTGAATTTGAAAGGTTTGGTGGCCATCTTGAATTATTGCGTTTTTGTAAAATGTTTAAAGTTTCTCGTCTGGCATACATCAGATTCAGAATCAGTAGCAAAGACTGGTCTAGAACTAGAATCAGTTCAAAAACATATAATAAGACACGGTCCTATTACCGTTAAGTCAAGTTATAAGTAAAACTGTATTACTCCAAGAAAGGAAATTGACCTCTTATCGCACATACAAAATTGAATAATAACTGGTGAAATAATATATACAAACTTGCATTAACACAAACATACATAGAATTACTGAAAAACAAAATTATAAATCAAAAACAGAACTGCCACGTTGATAATTTGAATTGTCGAGTCGGATAGCCTGTGGAACGAAAGAGCTGAGGTATCACTGAGTCAATGCAGATGGATATCGCAAGCCGTAATGTATAACGCGTTGTGGTGTCGGCCAATTAGAATGATGAATTTCTGTGACGTATTTAAAAAAAATAGACCCACAAAGCGTTGCAAAGTATCTAGCAATGCGTTGTGGAAACTCACAACGCGTTGAAAGACTTCAAACGCGTCGCGAAGGTCCACAAGCCATAACGGTCATAAAGTATTGCCGCAACGCGTTGTGAGAAAGTCACATTGCGTTGCGACATTTCGTCAACGCGTTGCGGTGTCGGTCAATCAAAATCATGAATTTCTGTGACGTATTTCACAATATAGATCCACAACGTGTTGCAAAGTATGTGGCAACACGTTGCCGAAACTCACAACGCATTGCCAGCCTTCACAACGCGTTGCGAGTTTCACAACGCGTTGTGAACTTCACAACGCGTTGTGAAGGCCATAAGGGTCATAACGTATTGCTGCAACGCGTTGTGAAGGTTTGCAACGCGTTGTGAAGGTCCCAACGCGTTGTGAGATTTATATTTTTGAAATAAATTTGATACCATAGCTTAGAGTTACTTATTTCCATTTCCTATGGCGTCATAAGTTGATGAAAGTATGAAATAGGGTAGAAAACTGCAATTTTGATGACTCAAAATATGTTTTTGTGAACTTAAAATACCCATATCTCAATGCATGTATTACAAACAATTTCAGCTCACGATTTCTAATCTACATGTACATGGTCATCCAAATACCTAAAAATAAGCTAATGTTCATAATGTTATTATGTTTAAGATATCAAATTGGGCTGATTTTTTTTCATTTACAACATTTTTTGGTTAAAATTAACTGTCCACAGCAAAAGCAAATTATTTAAATTTTTCTATCAGTTAGCAATAAGTAAACATTATCAACTAGGGTAATAACAATATAGCAGGAAGCCCTTTTGAGTGCTTTAAGTGCCCATATATTGGAGATGAAAAGGATTTGAATGCATTTCGCCATAATCCCATAACAGTAAAGGTATCAGACTGCATGTACACATCGTGATGTCACCCACTGTTTCCAGTGTTATTTGGGATAATTTGACACAATGTAATATGGGATATTAGAATTAGTCGATTCTTTCACACGTGGTCACAAATTAGGTGATAAGCTAGATTAGATCATGTAATCGATTTCACCATATCCCATAACGCAGTAGATGAGGTATTAATACTGCGTGTACAGATCGCAATATCACAAGCTTTAACACTGCATTACCAGCGTTATTTGGGATAATTTGACACCATGTATTATTGGATATTGGATTTTGATTACTCGATTCTTTTCCGAGAACCTTATCAGACATACGACGTAAGATGTGTTTTTTTCCCATTTAGCTTTCATGGGTCGCAACGGCGACAACCCAAGCAAAGATATCTTCTTCAAAACACATACGTATTCTCTATTACAAATCCTCTTATATTCCCTTATATTATATACAGGCTTATATTATAATATATTTACAACAGTAAAAGAAGTCAAAACCTAAAGAATATGCCTAGATTGCACCGGAAGTTTCACGAATCAAAATATACCCCCTACAAAAAGTTCCGACGTTGAAAACCTGAACAGCAAGTCGTTGAAACCATCTCGCGAAATAGGCGTCTTCATCCCATTGCTTTATTGTGATTAACTTACTATTGTAATAACCCTTACGTGCCTAGAGGAAAATGACTAGCAACCTGACGATCACCGAAAAAAGGATATAGCGGTATTAGTGTTGTTAGATCTAGGAGCACTTTCATCGTAAACACAAGGCAGGGATCCACTCCCGATTTTTGAAGAGCGGTAAAAATGACATTTGGGGATTTAAGGGTTACAAATCAACCTTCTCCCAGTTCCTTCCTAGCTGCCGAAGATGTCGCTGGTTCGTATCCCACCCGGGGGGGGGGGCACTTCTCAATGACAAGGGGGTATCATCCGTGTCCAAGCAATCACAAAAAGCACCCTAAATACGTATTTTCGAAGTTTGAATTTTCACCCCTAAACACGTATCAGCAGCGCAATTAGCTACCCTAAACAAGTACTTGATGGAATTTACGCCCCTAAACGAGTATCAGTAGCGCAATTTTGCATACCCTAAACAAGTATTTGTCTTTCTCCCTATACCCTAAGCAAGTAATTGATGCAATTATTACCCCTTTATACGTAAAAACCCCAAAACATATTCTTTGCACACCAGAGAGGCTTGTCCGAGCTTGGTGTAATTCAGAAAATATCTGGGGAAAGTTAATTTTTCAGCCAGGATATGTATCCGAGGAAAGGTATTTAAAAAGGGAATGTATTTTGAGCCAGGGCGTATCCAGCAATTCTCAGGACGGCATGGCTGCTGAGCGGCCATTGCGCTACATGCAATCTTCACTTTCCAAACGCACATTTTCATGCGAATTTGATAGAAATAATTTGAAATGTGTAAGTGATTCACTATAGCAAAACATAGGTATGATAAAAAGTAAAACAGACTTGATGGGTTAAAGTGTCACAGAGAATTCATACAGTAAGTGGCGCGGGAGGGGGTGCCGCTCTCTCTCTCTCGCGCGAAGCGCGGAACCCATGGAAAGCAATGTTTTGCTTTCCAAAACACATTTTCTCATCCAAATTTGTTAAAAAACAAATTGATATTTGTATAAGTGGTTAACTTCAAAATGCATATAGGCCAATAATCGACGGTATATACAGTAAAATATAGTTCATGCATGTAAGGTTTTATTTGAACTAATCATAAAATTAAAGGTGTTCATGGAGAGTTCGTAAGCGGCACGGGGTGGGTCGCGGAACCTTGGGGTATTTAGTTTTCAAGACATTTTCTATGGGTCTAAAGGATCCGCGAGAATTCGCATTTAGAGAACGTTATTTTCGGCACTTATTTCCGCATTTGCAGCGCAGCGATAAATCGGCATTTTCCCTGAAAATTGCCGAATCCGCGCAATTTTGCACTCAAATTATGTCCCAAATGTTATTTTTAAGAAAAACCTAGATTTGACTGACATTTAAATAAATTATGAGTTTTAATTGCTAAAACATTGTCCGTTTCATGGGTAAGTGATAAGAACAATTTTAATATAGCGACATAATCAGGCAAACACATGAGGAGTTGTCATTTCTCAATCTCAAACCAATAGGCCTGTACTAAAAATTATGTGTATGGTTTCTTTACCACGCGTAGCTCGGAAAATTTGGGAAATTTAGGTATTTGAAAGCACAGGTTTGAAGGCAAGTACAGACTTCCGGAACACTTTTTAAAAATTTGTTATGCTGAAATGAATATGTACCCTAATTGCGTAAGTCCTCATTTAGAAAATATAACCCTTTTTCTTGATTTTGGGTGATTTTTAGACCCTTTTCACGTTACGTACGTAACGTGCCTGATCCTGAAAAAACTACCCTTTTTACGTGAATTCTTGGACACGGATGATACCCCTTTGTCTATGAAGACTGATCCCCCCCCCCCGGGGTATCCCACTCCAACCAATTCAAGATAAATATATTTCAATATTTTTAGAATAAAGAGTCAAAGGTTTAAAATACGTGTGCAATACATAAAAATAATGAAAATAATAAATATATACCTCACACCCGCTATCATACGGTAATATAAAATACTACGGTAACGGTTACGTATATTGGCTACCCTATACTTACATCATATCTGTAAGAGTCGGATTGATTTTTGTAATATTCGATAACGCTATCGGGGTTGCCATCTCTTACTTGTTGCATCGCTTCTTGAATACCCGATCTGAGTTGCCTCACGTTTGCTCTGCAGTCAGGCGATAGCAATGATAAGGCTTTCTCCTCTTCTTTTGTGAGAACTCTTAGACGACTTTGAAGAGTAGACATTTTTCAAGTGTATGCTAAGATTTAAGCTAATGGTTTTGTAGTTAACACTATTGCCACCATCAACAGAAATGAGATACAACGTATGGCCATAAAATATGAACACTTATACATGATTTTCCTTCATAGAGACGTCAGGTATGTTTGAGGCCTGCCAGCGCTTTCGCGTGCTGATATATTTTTCCACTTCTGTTTGCTCGTAAAATCCGAGAGGCGGGAAAACTACTGCACTCGATAGCCATAATCCACTTTCATAAAAATCATAAGGTACTCATTATAAACACACTGTCAGACAAAATTTGCTACAACAAAAGCTCCTAGCATTCTAAATTAACATAAGCCTATATCCAAACATAGTAGTAGTAGACTGACACGCAGTCCATGGATATACTCTGGCAGCTCATAGCCTAATAAGACGCTAAGATCGAGATTTTGGTGATAAAGGGTATATCTTTGAGGTTCAATATTTTCAGCGGTTCACGATGAAAACTGACAATTTACTGAACATGATGATTTTGGTAGTGGATCAAATATTGATTTTGATAGTGATTTTGATCTATGTACTAGACTTGTAATCAAGTCTATGTATCTTGAACTTGTGTACTACTGTATAGCATAAATCCATCAGGGTTTAGAGTTCAAAAGTACTGCTTAAGGCGTTGGACGGAATCTTTTACATTTAAAGGTACACAGGCACATTTCCATCAGAATACATAATTCAATAAAGCAATAACAGCACACATGTTTAGATTTTTTGCACAAATTCATTGATTATTGGCTAATAAACTATACCTGTGAATGGTAATGCTTAAAATTGGCAGGCTATGTATCGCAAAAGAAACAATTTTGTAATTAGGATAATTATATCGGAGACACCCGAAGCAGCTGCTTGAAAACGTCCTTTCAATATGAAATAGCTGAGAATAGCGAGATGTATACATATATACGTTTATCCATTAGCTGTTCCGTCGGTTCAAGCAAGTCAAGGTATAGGTCCTTTTCGTATATATCCTAAAAAAGCTCATTTCCTCAGCTTTACAGTGACACCCTATTTGCAATAAAGACAAAGAGTACCTACCTCTTCAGTTAATGTAAAATGATCCCAAATACAATCTGTGAAGTTTACCATTAGGCATTCCTGTATTCACGAATAGAGAGGAAAACTTAGTAATTTGACATTCTTATCATTATACAAACAATGGGAACGTTTACCTCAATAATTAATACTTCAATAGCAGGTGCACTCAAAAATATTTTCCTATATCTACTCAATAAAATTGTGTAACCGAGTTACATTTATTTTTTTTATTGAGTAATTTCAATGAGTCCTTTCAAGTTAAGTTATCACTAATCATGTATTTTAATTGCGATAGCTCAAAATGTTTTAATCAGTACAACTCAAAGCAATTTTCCTCTATGTACTAAAAACACACTACTTTGTTGCGCTTATTTAGTAAGTAGTAAGAAATTATAAAGTTAGTAATTAATAATGAAGTTGCTGGAAAATAAATTAATGTTGTAGGTGTGTGGGGAAATAGGGAAAGAAAAGAGGGAAGAGAAGGATAGCTAAAAAGAGGTAGCATATGCCTCATTTCACATTCCATTACTCATCTTATTACGTTAACTGTTAAAAGTAAATTTTATACATGTAGGCCTACCTAACTGGGAATCGAACCCCAGCCGCTCTGTTTATGAAACCAAATACTTTACCACGACACTCCGCTACATTACAGTGAATATATGAGAAGATTTAATTTATATACATTTATTTTTCTTTCAGTGATAATATATTGCGAATTAAAATTGTCTTGTGGCAATAACTTTGAATTATTAACCAAACTGATTTGGGGCTGATTTACTTAAAGATTTACTCAAGTTACAAGTGTAAAATCAGTAATTGTTATTAATTTCTTGCACAATTTACCATATATGTGTGTTTGTGATGTTAACATTTCTCATTTGAAATAAGGGTATTTCTGACAATTTTAAACCGTTGTTATTTACATATTTTGATATTTCGAGTACTATAAAAATCACTGAATTGAGTATTTACGATTAATCATTTGTTTTGAGTGTGGCAAAACCATAGACAGCCACAATAAAAGGAAATCTTGCTTTATTGAGGAATATTGTCATCCTGAGGATGACATTTTAAAGGGCCCACATGTTGTAAAATGTAGTATTGCAAATTACTGCAGAATATGGGAATATGACCACGATAGTTGACTGCATTAAGATTTACGTCATTGATGACAAGCCTGATTTTCCAGCACGACGTACTAAAAACGTACTGTAGCTTTAGTTTAATTCACTTAAACGAGCTTTATCGATTAGCCGATTAGCCCAGGTTCATTTTTGCATATTGTGTATGAGATTGTGTACAACCCACATCAACTTGATCAAGTAAGCCTGCCAAATTCTGCTCCACTCATCACTGTGTACATGATGCAAGGTGCTTTACAACAGGACTGTATGTGCAGTACTAGATTCTGTTTGGATGTATGATGTTGCACTCGCTGGATAGACGGTAGGACCAAAGATATTTCTACATTCTTGTAAATGTTAACTGCCATTGAAGATGTTGCATCATCACAATATTTAGAGACTTATTGTGTACAATCCACATCAAGTAAGCCTGCCAAATTCTGTCCACTCATCACTGTGTACATGCAAGGTGCTTTACATCAGGACTGTATGTGCAGTACTAGATTCTGTTTGGATGTATGATATTGCACTCGCTGGATAGACGGTAGGACCAAAGATATTTCTACATTCTTGTAAATGTTAACTGCCATTGAAGATGTTGCACCATCGCAATACTAAGAGACTTACTGTACAACCCACATCAATGATAAACAGTTCACATCTGCTATACTACTATCATTTGCTATATGCTCCATTCTGCTTTTTATGAACAATGCTGCTTATAATGGATATGGTTTACCTCCCAAGTGGTGTTTAGCAACTAAATTTCAGTACGCATGCTTGTGATCTTCGTACCCCAAGCGTTGCATGGCAAGGTGAAGACATCTGTGAACTCAAACAGCATGCATCGGTATGGAGCCTTAATCTTACATTTAAAGCCATACAAAAATCTTCTCTTGCAACTGCCATTTTCAGATTTGATGCAAGAAATACCCACCACTTGCGTATTGTTATCCTGCTTAGTGGTCCAGTAGAAGTTAACCCAGGGCCCCATGATACTGCTTGTGACATCTGCTGCAATGAAGTTACTGACAATGATTTTGCTCTAAGTTGTGATGGCTGTGATTTTTGGTGCCATATTAAATGCTGTGGTATGTCTGAATTTAACTATGAGAAACTGTGTAATAGATCTAATAGCTTTTCATGGATCTGCTTCAAGTGCCGCTGCCCAAATTTTAGAAGTTCATTATTTGCTACAGCCTCCATTGAATTATACAACTCCTTTTCAGTGTTTAACTCATCAAGTGATGAAGATCTGCCAAGCGTGTCTCAATCTCTTACTTCAACACCTACCCGGACTGATAAGAGTAATGACAAATTCACCCAGCCTAGAAACCGGCGTACAAGTTTAAAAGCCATGGTAATCAACTCTAATAGCCTCAAAAGTGAAAAGAAGCAAGCAGCATTCCAAGCTATAGTTGCCCAGCACAACCCCGACATCATATTTGGTTGTGAGAGCAAGATTGATGGTACCATACCTACATATTCTCACTTCCCAAGCAATTACACCGTGTTTAGGAAGGACAGAGATTCAAACGGAGGTGGCGTGTTTATAGCTACTAGAGATGTTCTTGTTTCATCTGATGTCCCTGATCTGGATGTAAATTGTGAAATTATATGGGCCAATCTACACTTTGCAAATTCCAAACCTCTCTTCTTGGCAAGTTACTACGGTCATCAGACAAATAAATGTAAATCTGCAGCAATTGACGAACTTTCATTATCAGTTTCTAAGTTGCTGAGTAAATACAAGAGGAAGTTACCCAACATCATCATAGGAGGTGACTACAATCTTCCAGACATAGACTGGCCTTCATCCTCCTGGGCCACAACAGATAGCAGGACAGTATCAGTCCACAACAAGTTTCTGAGTTTCCTGTATGAAAATTCTTTCGCTCAACTGGTGGAGAAAGTGACAAAACCTATATCCAACAGCATCTTAGATCTTGTCGTTACTAGCTGCCCTCAACTTATCAGTAGTGTTGATGTTACTCCAGGCATCTCAGACCATCATGTTGTCTTGTTTAACATTGATTTGAAGCCTAGAATCCAACCGAAGCCTCCGAGAAAGATATATAATTTCAAGAAGGCAAATCTAGATAAACTGAAGGAGGAAGTACAGTCCTTCTCTAACAGATTTCTGAACATCAACCCCCATCAATAACACCGTGAATACAAACTGGAAAGTCATCAAAGATACCTTGCACAATCTGATGAACGCACATATTCCATCCAGAGTAAGTAGGTCAAGTAGAAACCTTCCTTTGGTAGCTGTTGAAATAAAGAGACAGATGAGAAAGCGTGACAGACTCTACACAAAGGCTAGAAAGTCAAATTCATCCTCAGATTGTCTAAAGTGATTAGACAATCTCATGCGAACTACGTGAATAATGTAGTCGGAGGAAGCCTCACTGATAAGCCCAAGACCTTTTGGTCCTATGTTAAATTGATGAGAACAGAGAATATGAGTATTCCACCAATGCGTACACAGAGTAAAATGTGCATCACTGATAAAGATAAGGCTTATGCATTAAATGAGCAATTTCAGTCTGTTTTTTCTCCAACAACCACTTACTCCGTACCTGTCAAACCAGACTCTCCTTATCCGTCTGTGCCAAATTTAATCATTCATCCTGACGGTGTAGCAAAACAACTACGGGAACTCAATCCTTCAAAAGCTAGTGGGCCTGATGAGCTGCCACCCAGATTTTTAAAGTGTGTTGCTGATGAGCTTGCATCGGCACTTGGTTTTCTCTATCAGCAGTCGGTGGATGTTGGTCATGTTCCTGATGAGTGGAGGAAGGGGCTTGTTTCACCAATCTTCAAGAAAGGTGTTAAATCGGAACCAGCAAATTACAGACCGATATCCCTCACTTGATTGTGCTGCAAAGTGCTTGAGCATATTGTTCTCAGCCATATATCAAAACATCTTAGCCAACACAAGATCATCTTTGATTCTCAACACGGATTCCGTGAGCGCTTATCAACTGTTACCCAGCTGATTACATCCGTTCACGACTGGGCCACGACCCTTGAACACCGTGGTCAAACCGATGTTATACTATTGGATTTCAGTAAGGCTTTCGACAAGGTTTCACATCGTCACTTGTCTGCTAAACTCCACTTCTATGGCATCAGAGGCTCTACACTTAACTGGATCAATGCCTTACTTCACAACCGCAAACAAGCAGTCTCATTCAATGGCCAGCACTCCTCGTGGGTTGATGTTACCTCTGGAGTTCCCCAGGGATCTGTGCTGGGCCGGGCACTCTTTGTTCTTTACATTAATGACATCCAAGAGAACATCTCATCTAGAATACGCTTATTTGCTGATGACAGCATAGTATATCGGAATATTCACACACCCGAAGACCATAGCATCTTGCAAGACGATCTTCAGAAACGTTCACCTTGGTCCACTGATTGGTTGATGGAATTCAATGTGAAAAAAGTGTGCAATCCTCAGCATTACCAAGAAGAGAAATCCAAGCCTCTTCCAGTACACCATCTTTGGACAAGCTTTGGATAGAGCCAATCATCTTGATTATCTTGGTGTTACAATATCATCTGCAATCTATCTTGGAATACCCACTGGCAAAATGTCACCAAAAAAGCCAGTCAAACACTCAGCCTTCTTCGAAGAACTCTAGGTCCATGTACGAAGGAAGTCAAGAAAAGAGCCTATGGATCCTTAGTTCGGCCACGTTTAGAATATGCATCTGAGGCATGGAACCCTCATACTACATCTAGAGTGGATAGCCTTGAGCAAATTCAACGTGCTGCCGCACGTTTCATCTATGCAGATTACCGTCGAACTACCCATGTGACTCCTCTCATCAGTAAGATCGGATGGGAGCCCCTTCATGCACGCAGACTCCTAGCTCAATCTACTATGTTCTTCAAGATACATTACAACCTGGTAAATATGTCCTTTCCAACTTGTGTCCAGCCTGCAAATTACTTCTCACGCTATGACCACCAGCTCAAATACAATGTTCCCTTTGCGACCATTGATTCGTACAAGTTTTCATTTTATCCTCGCTCAATCCGTGTAGGGAATCATCTTCCAGCCACTGCTGTTTTAGCTCCATCTGTAGCCGCATTTAAGGAAGCTGCTATGCCTGCCATCCTGGTAATGCTTCCTCCACCAGGCTCCAGACTCCTGTAGATGTCACCATGTTCTTGTATATAGTACACCCTCATTCTGTTGACCCTTTAGTTGGAATTGGATTGGTTTATCCTCCTTCACTTCAGTTTTGCACCCACCCTTGTTTGTGATATCACCTGCACCATCCAAGTATAGCTCTAAGAAGCTGCAAGTGGATTATCATTCAAGATTCAAGATCCAAGATTCAAGATTCTATTGCATTCCCAAAAGAGGTAGTGAGGGCGTGAAGTGATTGTTACAAATGGGGTGTCATGGTAAAGCTGAAGAAATTAGCTTTTTATTGATATACAGAACCAATACAAAAGTGTTGATTAATTGTGATATAAATGCGTGAAAAATCAACACTTTTTGAGGAGTTTATACTGAATATTCATGCATATATGTAGGAAGGCATAGAATGAGCATTTTCTTTTTAAATACATCGCATTTAACAAACTTTATATTGATATAGATTGCAGTAGCTATGGTGTGTGAAAGGAAATGTGTCCAATTTGTTGACCATGAATGATCCATATACCTGGGTAAATTTGTTGAAAAGCACACCGTGATGTTTGCCTGGTTACAAGGATTCTGAAAGCTTCCCGACCGGTAATGGCTGGTTGGCTGGCCGCAATGAAATTCACTGGCGCGGCATGTACTGGATTTTTTCGCACTTTTTGGAAAGGGTTTTAGTCCTCTCTTGAAATGATTAAGCCCAATTAGCGCCTTTATGGATAAACAAAAATATTTTATAATAAAATAACTCAGGAGTCATATATTCAGCAGACAACGGAAATGGTGTTCAACACAAGGAAATACACACCGAAGTTGATTCCCACGGCATCCACCTTGTTTGCCCAGTCTGTGACCTTTGTAGTTTTAATATCAATGAGTACGAGTGTATTATATTCATGTGTAGACACATTTGTTGAATAAAGTTACGGCAAACTTAAAAGCTTGCCTACAAATTACCTATGTGTCTTTAACCTCTTATTAATGCCCCCATCTGTTTTTGGGTATGCTATTTTTATGTAAAATGTATATACATACATGACTTTTGAGACACGACCATAAGACATCATCCGTCTGAAGATCGGATACCCAGTGATCGTAAATGAGGTATGCCATGAAACTCAGAGTAACGGTTGCCTTTCCAGAGGTCTATACTTTGAAATTTTTCATTACGCTCTCCTGTAATGGGATTGAGCACTCTTAATGCCAAAGATAACCACCTGTAAATAATACTGTTTACTGTGATGTTATATTACGCCCACTCTCGTAGTCATAAGTGGGTGAGCACTCTCGACTATTTGGAAAGTGCAGACCCATGCTGGAAATGCCTTTGGTCGTGACACCATAACAATTAGCATGTATATACATACATGACTTTTGAGACACGACCATGAGCCATCACCCGTCTGAAGATCGGATACTCAGTGATCGTAAGTGAGGGTATGCCGTGAAATTCAGAGTAACGGTTGTCTTTCCAGAGGTCTATACTTTGGTATTTTAATGTATCGTGGGTAAATCAATATAAAACCAACCAATATTGTTAAATATGAGTTTGAAATCCCTTTCCCATATTCTATATTCCATAAAAGTGGGTTAAACTTTTTTAACAATCTGTATCCAAAGAAAAGAAGGCGTCTGTGAAAAACTTTTTAAAATATTATATCATTAAGTATTCGAGTGATTGAAGCGATCGATATGGGAAATAGAAACATAAATATCTTGTTATGTTCAGTATGAAAGAAAATATGTTTTTGTTTTCGTTTTTATATTCTCAATAAAAACAAATGCTACCTGAGAAATAACTGTACAGAAAAAAACAAAAAAACAAACATGCATTGTATAAAATATTCACGGATTCTTAATTGACAATTTTTCCGTTACTTTGTTTTCATTCATAAGATTTATTTCCCATTAAAAACGGGATACCGTATATAAGATTATTAGGCTAAACTTTAGAATACCCTACCACATTATCCGCCGCGGAAGCCAAACCTTTTTAAAAACCCAGGCAACGGCGACAGCGGCAACACCCCAGAACTCCAGGAGTTTACATTTTTGTTCTTGTGCTTGCTTATCAAGTGGGCCCTGAGGGAAGTAGTTAAATTTTAAAGGACATCGCCGGATAAGGAGAGAAGGAGGCCCTCTATAATCAAAATAGTTATATTCCACCATCAATTTTGAGTTGGTGTTTGACAACTACTTTATCATGTACGCAAGGTGTTTTTTATTCCCAAAATACACTTGTATCAAGAAAAAATGAGAAAAGTCTGAGAAACTTCAGGGGCATGCTCTCTGGAAAAAGCAAAGCTAAGAGCACGCCTCCATTTCAATGACCATTGATTACTTATATGAAGGAACAGGAAGATGTTGAATAGCTGCCCGTTGTCACGGAGCTTGTAAGTGACGCCTATAGATAGACCTTTTGTCCTTCCTAAGCTATAAATTTTTTTTTTTTTTTTTTTTTCAGTGATCGTAAGTGAGGGTATGCCGTGAAATTCAGAGTAACGGTTGTCTTTCCAGAGGTCTATACTTTGGTATTTTAATGTATCGTGGGTAAATCAATATAAAACCAACCAATATTGTTAAATATGAGTTTGAAATCCCTTTCCCATATTCTATATTCCATAAAAGTGGGTTAAACTTTTTTAACAATCTGTATCCAAAGAAAAGAAGGCGTCTGTGAAAAACTTTTTAAAATATTATATCATTAAGTATTCGAGTGATTGAAGCGATCGATATGGGAAATAGAAACATAAATATCTTGTTATGTTCAGTATGAAAGAAAATATGTTTTTGTTTTCGTTTTTATATTCTCAATAAAAACAAATGCTACCTGAGAAATAACTGTACAGAAAAAAACAAAAAAACAAACATGCATTGTATAAAATATTCACGGATTCTTAATTGACAATTTTTCCGTTACTTTGTTTTCATTCATAAGATTTATTTCCCATTAAAAACGGGATACCGTATATAAGATTATTACGATGGATATTCCTGGGAAGGGCTGTCGTCCGCGCAGGTGAAGGTAATGCCTTTGTTCATATGTCTGTTTATTTTGTTTTTGTTTTGTTTGCACACACAAGTTGGTTCTCTGTTGTTTACGTTAGGGCACCCATACGAAGAAAATGTGGTCACTTAAACTCCAAATATTACATGACAAGTTAAAAATAAAAATCAATTTAAAACAAAATGACATTATATAGAGGCAAATAATGTTTTGAAGATAATTGATGAATAATGCTATATTAGGAAACTAAATGTGATACCATCAAGAAAAAAACAGTTATTAGGCGATCAAAATCAAAATTTGATTTTTCAATCTTAACTGAGGTGCCATTTATCTGGGCTTTTATTGTGCTGAAAATCATAATTGGATTTGCGGTTTAGATATATGTTAATTACTCTAGCGTCCCTCAGAACAATGAAACAAAGGAAGGTGAATATTAAAATTTGTTCAAATCAGTATCAGCGACAAACGACTGGGCGTTTATAGCGTGATCACATAATTTTATGTACTTTGGTTCATTAGACAATTGTCATGTTACCAATAATAATCGAAGTTATTATTTTCAATGGAAATATGTCGTTTTGGTGCTTTGATTTTTTCGTGTGGCATTACCTCACCTATGACAGTCCTTGTTTAAAAATAATTCATGTACATAATGTATATTGTTTAACGGTTGTATCTTTTTGAGATAAACACATTTCTACATGAGACAAGACTTCAATTAAATGCTGCTACTATTCACATGTTTTTTTACATAATGACATGTGCTTAATGGGGCGTTGCTGGAATCATATTATGTAATTTCTGTGATTAAAACTTTATTATTAAACTTGAAAAGTTGTCAGGGAAACAAGATTCAAAAAACAAGTAAATGGTTGGACAAGTTTACCGTGCACTCAGAGCAAGAGTCACTGTTAAAAATTTCCGTAAATTAAGAAAAACAGATTAAATAAACCTAAATATTAAAAAAAAAACTGTTTAGAAAAACAATAAAAATAAAAAAAAACAAAAAAAACATAAAAATGTTAATTTACGGAAATATTGCAAAAAATTTCTGGCAGCAATATTTCCGGATTTTTTTTTTTGGTTACAGGAATTTTAAAATTACGGAAAATTCTGTTAAAATACACTTTTTCCATACTATGAGACCGTTTTTGTAAAATTACTGTCAAAGATCCTTAATTGACAGAAATGTTCTGTAAATTTGCCATAAAAAAGTCTGGAAATTAATGCTGCCAGAATTTACGTAAATTTACGAAAAATTTTTTTGCATCGAGATGCTTAATCTTGAAAATGGCGGTTACGTTCAGTGTGGCGTTATGGTGCCCTCCTAGCTTGTTAACAAGTGTTTGCGCGTGAATGTATAATTCCATTTATATAGTTGAAGAGATGGTATGCCGTCACTCCTTCAGTTTTTAAGGACTTCCTTTCATATGGAAGCCCGTTTGGGGATTGTACAAGTTGGGCTGTAGCAGATAGTGCAATTGTGTTCTGAACGCGTACTAAACGTATCGCTGATGGCTGTTTTAGATGTATGTCCGTAGTAATAGAGTCAGTTCCGCCCTGCGTACTTTCTGTACACGATCGCGTGTCGTGTATAGTAGATTTGTAGAGGGCCTTTATTACTGATATGTAAGGCGCCATCGAATGTACAGTGTGAGTCACATGCAATGGTCATTCGTTATTGGTATATACGAATGGGATTTTGTTATTGAATTGGGAATGAAGTACTGAGTAAAATATCACGTGTGCAATGTAGGTGTATATTTTATATTGAAGTATGTTTTCGTTATGTGAAAAAGGGATGGTAATGGTCACTTATTCTAAAATCGTTTGAAAAGCACATTGTCGGTTTTTGAATAAGAACCCTGGTGAAATGGTGACGAGGAGAATAATGATGTTGGGGGGCGAAACTGTGTTTAGTAATTGATATTTGCACTTCTGGCATTTGATGACCGAATTGCGATAGCGGACCGACTATACAAGGCAAGATTTTTTCAGTATTGAAAATAGCATACGTGCCCATTACAAGTGCACTGGGAAGTTACGTCTGTTAAGTCTTACTATTATTATTAATGAAAGGTGAGTTATACTTTAGAAATAATGCTACACATTTATTTTTGGTATGAATAATTTACTTACTGAGTATGAAGTATTTGAGGGAAGTGGTTTCATGCAAGATGCCGGCTTACTTTTGTGTATTAAACCGTATATAAACCCTAAGCGGAAGATATGCTGGGTATTAACTAACAAATATTTCGCAAGAAAGAAAAACGTTAACGTGATAATTTAGTGTATAAAGAAATTCTGTTAAAAGGTACAAATTCATTTGCATAACAAAGCAATGAATACAGCAGTTATAAAATTGAAAGTATTGAAATCAGTGTTTGGACTATTTGTTACGCGCATTAACAAAATTATCGCATGAGTAAATTGATGGTTACGCGACGCTTTAGAAAGTAGACGCCATTGTAAAAAAATGTTCTTAAAAAAAAAAAAAAAAAATATTTAGGCTCTATTTAATTAAAAAAACTACCCACAATGTTCAGTAGTAGCTGATAGCCATAACCCCCAGATCTTCTAAAAGCCTATACAAGACTCTGAGCTTCTGTGGTTGGTTAAACAATCAGGATGTTGACAGTTTCGTTTGCCAAAATGAAAACACTGAGTATTATTTAACATTTTGCAACCCCTAACAGTTAAGGAGGCAAGCAGGACTTAACGGCTGCTGGTTTCGTTTGAGTTTGTGAAAGAAGTCAACACCTTTGGCAAAATCGTGTTAGAGAAGCCTATTGTGAGAAGTACAAACGTTTCTCGACAAATGTGTAACTATGACCAGTTAACAGCAATGTTTGTAAACATGTTAGGCTGGTATCTGAAATAGGTCGGCCCGACTGTACACACTGGGCCAATTGTATCTGTTAGGAATTTAATACTATGGGCCATAACGGATTTGCAGGAATTTGTTCGCAGGGCCAACAAAAGAAGTGACCGTAGGATGGTAATGGTCTTAGAATGCGTAACATTACCTCTCATCGATAATGCAAATGGAAACTTATGTTTTGATCGTTGTGGGCTATTCTGGAATTAAGGTCTTACTGTGAAAGTGGACATTTTCATTCCGTATTTTTGGCAACTGATGATGAGTTAATGTTATATTTATGTGTTTAACTTTGGGACAATGCAATGTGTACATTGACCCTAGTGAAAGAAAGCCAGGAAATAACTGAATATGAGATACTTGTACGTGTACCTTCCCAACCAGGAATGTTGTCGATTTTGGTCTGTGTTGGTAGACAGTGTGCAGCAATTGCGCTCATTTTTAATTACAAACCGTCCACATGCAGCTTCAGTCTTCAATTAGTTGTATACAACACGTGGCGACAACGTCGAAAATGTCATTACATCCTTGTTTGAAGGTACTTACTTACATTCAAACATTATTTCAATAACTCCATATAATTGCGGTATAGAGTAGATATCTTTACAGCGAACTATCACCTAAACGACAGATAGGGTCAACCTATACCAATAGAGTATTCAATAGATCTCATTTATAGTGTGATTAGATTATAACAGCACCGTAAATTATGTTACAACATGTAGCTACTAGCTTTGCGCGACTGCATCTTCTTTGTAGACAACTTCTCCGACACCATGTTGTGGGTTGGGCAACTAATTACGTAATCTATACCAAGGTTGCAGACAACTATATTGTGTCGATCTCATATCGTAATGTTCTGGACAGCCATCCTCCAATTGGGGACAGCAGGAGTTGTTTTTTGTTCCATTGGATTTCTGTTTAAGAAATACTGGTTTCTACATGATTGGGGACATGTATATAATTTAACACCTGTACTTATTTGTTCTGAATACAATTCTGATTGACAACATTTCTACAAATGTCAATAACAGCGAACAATGTAGGCCTATCAATCGGACTTGTAATCAATACCAAAACCAATGAACACAGTTGTAATACAGTTTTGCCTCACAAATTGCGTTGTGCAATATGAAACTGTTACAATTCTGTATACAATTTAATAACATGTGGGCACAAAGTTTGCAAATAAATCAGAACATGATGTCTGAATATACGCCAATTATGCATCGTTAATTAAATCAACTGACGACTATAAAACACTAGAAAGTCTGGATAGCAAAAGATTTGAGACTGCTATTCTCTTGACCCACATTGCTAGTGGTAATAAACCAAATCAGTTAAAATTTGTTTACAACAGTTACTACAGAAAAATTGCACGTCTTGCCTAAGGACCACTATGTATGGGATTACGTCTGTGGAACATTACTGATACACTGCTATCATTTGGGGATTTTTTACAATAAATGATTGCAATTCATGGACTCTAATACATTCACAAGCATGGACAGAATGTATATTGGCCAATTGTAAATATATTCATTCTATTTTAATAAACAATAATGCTCTTGTTGTAATAACGGTTGCACTTTTGCATATAAACATGCATACACATAAGTAATGCAAATGTTAATGCGACAAAGGAGTCTCTTTTTTTTCCAAACACAAGTGATGTAGTCATTCCTTTCTTGGTGTATATACTAATCTGAATCCAAAAAGTGATCCCAATTGTGTATCAGTGTAAAACCAGACAACATGTTCAAAATTCATTTCCAAAATATCTGAAGAGATATCTAAGAGTGTGATTTCATTACCAAAAAGTCACATTGTAATAAAATACATTATGCAAAATGCAATTCTAGGCTTATGTTGTGCAAAATTATCTTAATGGCCAGTGCAGATGAAAATACAGTTCTAACCTGTATTAGCTGTTGTGCTATTTAGTCTCTCTCAAAGCATCATCAAAGTTATTGAACATTTTTATAATCGTACTATTACAACATATTGTCAATTTGCCACGTTTTCTGTTTGAAGAAAAAAGTACGCAATTTTCTTGATGAATCTAATCACAAAAATAATGCATTATAAATGTTCGTAACGAATGTTTCAACTTCGTTATCCAAAGGCAAAATGCCACATACTGCACTAACAAATAATAATGGATGCGGAATGGAATGTTCCACGGTGTTTGAAAGACTTTCATACAATGAAAAGACGTTTAATGTAGTCAAATCAGAGTGCTATATGACTATTGTTTATCTAACCGGAGGTCAATAATTATACAAGATTTTGCTATAAAATTTTTCCTTAGATTTTGAATTCGCTTGTTATGTTAGTGTTGGCATGTCACTACCCCGTCAAACATTAGCTCCAGCGATTATTGTTCTTTTTTTAAAGGACTATTCTTGTTTAACATGTGGTCTGAGTCATCATCGGATGAGTGTGTTGCCTGTCTTCTGATTATGAGGCCCAGGCACGAGTGGTGCAGCATTTGATACGTGCCTACTGACGTTGAGGCAACACCCGTACAAAATGATGTTGGGTTAGAGGCCAAACAACCTACGAGTATATGTTGAATTTTTAATGTTCATGCAAGCTGAAATATTCTTCCTCCTCGTGCCCTGATTATTTTCTATTGATCGCATAATGCACAAAAGTCAAAGTTATTTGAGAGCAACGACGAGAGCCTCATTTTGATTGGTCAAATTTCAAACGGTCCGTCTTGTCAACACAAGTATTGATAGATACACCAAAAGCAGACGCCCAACTTCACTCAATTTGAACACCATACATAAAACGTCCCAATCTGCATGCTTAGTGGCATCATAACATGTTGATATCGGTATACATGGATTTGAAAATATTTATAGGGGGCATTTCGTGAATCCACAACCCTAGCCCCTGGACTTACCTAAAAAGTTGAGATTTTATATCATTTGAAACCGCTGGACTAAGTAATCCATGTGTACCTAAGCTTATGTGAAATTCGGGTACTGTAAGAAATTCGCAATTTTGTATTTTCGGCCCGAAAAAGGGCCAGCCATTATGACAGTGGCCTAGGGACGTGGGAACGAAGTCAAATTGCTCTATTAAAACGCAAGATCGGAATATCAACTAAAATTTTGTGAATGAAGGTACCTCAAGAGGTATCTAGTGAACAATGCATTACAAACACAGGAAATTGATGGAATCACGAACTGCACCTTTAGTAGATTTTTGAAATAGTTATGAATGTTTACTGCATCGAAAAAACTATTTATTATGTCACTAAACCACCCTGGCACAATATAAAACTTAGTCTAAGCCCGTTTGCGAACATTTAGAGCTCCACAAATAGTTAATGTGATAGTCCTGTTTAGTATTTATTGTTACTCTTTAATTATACCCAAAAAAAAAAAGTGAAAATTACTTCCTAACCAAATAGCCCCAGTCGAATAACACCCATTTGTATAAATGGGGTTTACCAACAATCGAATTCGTATTCGATACCTTAGCGTGTCCAATATCTCAAAGCCAACCAGATAATAGTATTCTGCAATAAGGGGCTGCAACTGCAAATGTATTTTCTTTAAAATGAAGTCGTTTTAGTTATAAAATAGAAGAAGTAAAGGAAAGGGTGTACAGAACATCTATGGGCTCATAATGTATCCTCGGCCGGATAGCTTTAAAAATAATGGGCTAGCCTGCGCCTTGCCCATTAATAAATTTTTCCGGACCCTCGGGCACTATTGCGCTCATTACATTATACGACATCTAATCCGTTATTTCTTCATTTTATTTATTTAAATATTGTGCACAGTTTGGCTCAAAATGTTATTTTATATAAACATTAGTAATTCCAAGTATTTGGGGCCAAACCCGCATGAAAATCTGATATTTCCTACTTTTGGTGCAAAAAGTTTCATTTTTGCATTTTATACACTGATGTGTGTATGCGGAAATGAACAATTTGCCACTTGGAACTTTGACGTCTGTGTGACGCCCCATACTAGGAATGATTGTACTTATGTTGGAACCAATAGAAACGAAAAAGAAAGAACAAAGCTTTATCCATCATCAGGCATCCATTATCAGCGGTTAGAAAAAAATCAGCGGGTTTCATGCAGTGAATACGTATTCGATGTCCTTATATCACAGCGAATTCAGTATGCGCAAAGGGATTCGAGGAACATGAGGAATAACTTCCTTGCTGGCTCCGGGTTCTGGTCTACAGCGCTGCCGAGTATGCCCAGCATGGTGCTTGCAACCAGCTCTACACAAAGAAAGCTGGGACACCAGTACTAAACGAGACATGAGATGAGAACCATTACTGGCT
Organism: Ophioderma brevispina; assembly: GCA_023653785.1. Taxonomy (NCBI): domain Eukaryota; kingdom Metazoa; phylum Echinodermata; class Ophiuroidea; order Amphilepidida; family Ophiodermatidae; genus Ophioderma; species Ophioderma brevispina. The sequence goes on along the minus strand of JAMKCH010040479.1, from coordinate 17,736 downwards.
GCCTCCGTCCCACTCCATCGAGTGAGTTCTACCTGTGCTTTTCAGGCATGTAACCTGCTCGCGGATTTAGAACACGCTCACAAATGGTGGTGAATAAGGCTCTGTTGGACAAACAGGCACCGCTGCATAACACCGTCAAAGAATCACACCAGCTCGGCAGACAGAGACTGAGCTCTCGTCGCACCCTTCTGTCGACACGCTGCTAAACTCTCCAGCTCCTATAAACATCTTACAGGAATGGGAAACACTGCCTGGCTAGATTCCTGTAAGACCAGACAACTCACTATCACACCCATGAAAGAACTCCCATCAGGCAGAGTAAGTAAGTAATCTTCCACGCAAGGAATTGGTCACCTTAATCCGGATTCGCAAAGGAGTCAGTCGCTTCAACCGCCACCGATTGGGGCTCGACCATCTCCAGCCTGCCAATGCGGTTCTCCGCCACGGACTTGCGGGGGGGGGAACTCCCATTATCATCTACCTTTCGCCCACCGGTGGCCCATTAACTTCTCAAACCCCAACCAATTAACAGTATTGGTAATCTTTTCCCAGTCAATGTTATGTTGGTTCGTTCCACACATGCTCGGCGATAGCGCGGATTTTTGTTGTCGGGTTTCCTGTCTGAGTCGCTTTTGGTGTTCGTGGTTCTCTTTTTCAATGATATGCCGGTTTCACCAATGTCACATGATCCACAAGGAATAGACATAGCTAAACCAGGTTGGAGTCCTTGGGAACAGGGCTTTAATGTGTACTAGTTGTTGTCGGAGAGTGTTAGTAGTCTTAAAATACACCCGTCGATTTCTTCTTCTGTAGAACTTTGCAAATAGCCTCAGAAGTAAGTACCCGAGACGTCTGGCAAAATAGCATGTATGGCTATTCGGACTGTAGCAGAATCCAAGACGCGATATCCTTACTAAAAAGTCCTTCTAAAACAATATATATCAAAGAAGTAAGAATTAAAAACAAATGTAAATCTCGAATATCTTTAATAGCTATTTGCTCATTGTTAATTACAGACCAAATCGAAAAAAAGAACAAAACAAGCGCCAAGTGATTCGAAACCCAAGCTAAGTATGTTTTCACATGACCTAACAACTTTACGATTCACGCCACGAAGGTTTACGGTCATGTGGGGGGTAGTTTGATCACATATACAGGGGGACCCATAAAAACTTTACCCAAAACGAAAGTGATATATTTCCACTTTCTGTGTTGATATCTGTGGGTTTTATTTTAACGAATGGGTAATAGAGCATATTACCTGAATTTTTTTGTTACATTTTAGTTGAGTGGTTCTCAAGATATGTTCCACTGAACAAAGTCAGCCAAAAAGACTTGTCCACGAGCAGCATCATTTTTCTTATAGGCATTGTTGAACACACGAAGGATAAGCGATGAATTTACCGCAATTAGGGAGACGCTGTTCAACAAATGCACTCCAGGGCTACCAAGTGCCTCGCCAACTCAGGGAGGACATGTGGAAGGATAGAACAAAGGTAAGACCGTTAAGATAACTTACTTTTGATGTTGCCCAGGGGCCTTACCTGCCCTAAGTTTCCCTCATACGGTTTAAAGTAAAAGACAATTTGCCCAAATACCGTAACTACGTTTGTGACAAACAAGTCTTTAAGTTGTGACTACTTACCCTTCTCAAGACAATACAAATATGGTTAAAACGAAGCAAATTGTACGAATTAGGCCTATTCAGAAATTTTCCCCCTGCCCAATGATGACAGTGGGAATTTTCACACCTTTCTTCTCTAAAACATCCGTTGGGAATTCCTAGTGAAATCGTTTGAAAAGGCTAGCCAATATTCCCCAATTGTGTTCTTTAACAAATACACTGAATAGATAATTGAGTGATTGAGTAGCTAAACCAAAAGATAAATTATGGGAATTCCATATGACCCATCTGAAAAAAAAAATCCAAGGCAATATTTATCACTTTTACTCGATCATTTGATATGGACCCCGTGCATCTTGCGGAGGGTGAAAAATTCAATGAGGCCGCAGGACACCTCTGTTAATCGTGGTATTGAAAGCAATGTCAAGGCTTAACACACTATAGTGCGTTTCCATACATGAATGAAATTGTGCGTGAGTGAGTTAAATGACCGGAGATCATCCAAGAAATGATCCGGTGTGGGGGCGTGCATGTGAATTATTTTTCTTTTTCCCGGTAGAGCTAGGTTGACCTTGTTATACCTATCTATTCATTATTCCTAGTGCATGCATAACTGCATGAATTTGATCCAAGACTAATATACAACGTTAATACCATTATTTTAGCTGGACCACACGTCGGAATGAAGTTGGGAGGTACATATCAAAGGCTCATCCCTCTTCGACTTATTGGAATAGGTCCAAAAATCCAGGAGGACGAACGTATCAACGCGAATCTAGTAAAGTAGGCTTTTTCCCTTTCGTTCTCCAAATATGACACGATGAAAAATGCCGCGGGTATTGAAATTGTCATCATTGAGGGTGGATAAATCGTAGGATAATTGTATCACTCACTAGGTCCGGCGTAGGCGATCTCCTCTGACCCCACACATCTTGTGAACAAGGACTGTCTCGGATAAGGAAGTAGGACCCCGCTGTCGTTTTCATGAGAGCGAATGAACTTGAAACATTCCGCATTTTAAAGGGACATGGTCCAATTTAACTTTTGCCGGTTTTCAAAAAATCCCACTTTACATAAATTCCCTAAAATAAGGTTTTATGTAGAAAATTATAATACAGGTAATTGAATTTCAAATATGAACCCTTTCCCCCCAAAACCACGATGGCCGTTTGCAAGGATTGGCGTATAGTATTTATCACATATATAGAGTGGGCATTCTGGTTTCTGGGGGGGGGAAGACCTCATTATTGAATTTTTGTTTTCTGTGGGGCCTGAACACACATGGAATTGCCATAAACAACACCAACCTATTACAATACATACCACACAACCTCACTATGTGGTAATGATGCTAATCTATCAAGGGCTCAGTTCAGAACCCTTGGATGGTCACATTTACACAGCTGACCATGCATTCCTGGGTATCATAAATCATACTAAATACAAGGTGATGTTTTGTTCAATACATGGTGAATGAAAGCTATTGAACTGTGCCCTGGGAATTGAATTTATTATCTCATATTGCAGCTAGCTTGCTCAAAAAAACTGGGATTATTAAATAGCGCGGTCATGGCCATGCTTTATGCGGGCCATTGTGAAGTATTCCAGGTCTGCTTTGTGTGACGTACAGTTATATAATCCAATCTCAGTGCATAACAGCTAATCGGATATTTGGTTTTGTTGTTTTATTAAGGGCTGGCCTCGTGTAGCCTCTTTTGTAGCTTTTAAAGGACAACCAAAGCAGTTCAACGTCCTTAGAAGCTCCATAACCAAGGAAAGCTATGCAACATCCCTTGTTTCTTCATTTAATATAATGGTCATGGAATGGAGGAATACTCGAAGCTTTGCTTTTTCCCTCAGAGAGCATGCCCCCGAAGTTTTCTCAGACTTTTCTCATTTTTTTTTATACAAGTGTATTTTGGGGAGAAAAAAAAAAACCACTTGCCGTACAGGTTAAAGTATTGTACAAACACCAACTCAACTGATGGTTGAAATATACTATTATAATTATAGAGGGCCTCCCTTCTCCCCTATCCGCTATGTCCTTTTGGACCATATCATATCATAACACTGTTAACACGGGTGATCAAATACACTCTACGCGAATTCAACGCCAATGATACAACCAACGGCAAAAATATAATGTACTATCCCAAACTAATTTTTTGTGAACTCATGGATTTTTCACTGACCATCGATCACATTTTCAGTCTGATAACGATTGCTATTTCCTGAGAGATAGCAAGCACTGTCTGATGGGTTATAGCGTATTTAATTCAGTCGCGTGCAAGAAGAAGTAGTAGTAATAGCAACAGCAGCAGAAGCTCTATGAAATCTATTCGAAGAGAACTTTGTTAATGTGGGGTTCGGGTAATTTGTAACAGTTGTTCGTACTTTGATTACTTAGTGGATACGTTATGCACATATGCGGCCGGAGAAAGAAGAGTGGCTTACTTTTCCACGATTTCTTCCTGATCTTCCGGTAACGAAACAAAACCATTCTTTTGTCATCTTTTTCCCCACCACTTTAGTGCTTATGACAAATGCGTCAATTGTACAGAGCTAATAGCCGCAGATATTTCTGCTGTAATTTAATATGATTGCGGTAGTACTGCTACTGATCATATCACAACAGTCCATTTGGCTGGAATAACTGATCATGGCGTCGAACAATTCTTTTACATGTTGGCGTTTTCTCACAATTATCTCGTGTTTTAACTATTTGGAAATTCTTTCAACATCATGCTTTTTCGTCACGGAAAGTTTGAGAGAAATCCCAGTCATTCTTCTTATCTTCGCGCTTCAGTAACGCGATCTTCTATAAACTGGATAACGGTCTTTGTGTTTGTTTCAATACCGCTAAAACGTTTCGGTCGCTGGTTATCCATACGGTGAAATTGGCTGTATGATGCTTGTATCTCTCTCAGTAACTTGTATGCTTGGTAATCTTCTAGCTATAGCTTCACGTAGACAGAGTCATGTTAGTGTCTATGAACTACTCGAAGTATATCAAAGTGCAAACGACATTGCGCATATGAAACTGACCATAGCATTTGTTATTGCCATCGGCCATAGCAACTTCTGTATTGAGATCAGTTTGTGGAATCACGCAAAGCGAACTAACATTAAAGCTGCAGGCAATCAATTTCAAAAATTCGTTTTGCTCCAGCTCGTTTTACAAAGTGGTTCGGGCTTGCTTTTTATTCCATCGGTCTAGTCTGTGTTGCCCGTTGTGAGTCATTAGCATTTGGAGCGCTGGTTCTTCTGTCTTCTTCGAATCAGAATTAAGAAGATTGGAAAATTGGAAGCAGTTTCACTGGAACGAATTCTCAGCAGACAGGCCCGCAGTCGACAATGTAACTGCTAGCAGAGTGAGGAACTGAAACCAGAAATCGCTACATCAAGCCGGCGATAACTCTGGCAGACTCTGTATCGGCGATGGGTATTGTATGTGCCCTATAGTACTACATCATATAGGCGTTTCTGTCGTGGGTGTAATAATCTGAATGCCCTGTACAGCTTGTTTTTGGTGGTTCAGATGAATCCCGTTCTCGATCCAATATTTTATGCAGCAACACAAGCACTTATTCGAGGATTTTTACAAGGGCAAATTCATGAAGGATATAAAAAGTGACCACAACTGTAGTTTAAATAGTGCTATAACTAAATTGAGTTTGTTTAACACAAGGTAACAATCATTATTAAAATTTAACACCATGTTGGTGGTGTTTGACAGCCGTTCAATTGGAGTTTGTATTCCGAATTTACACGTCGAATCGTCGGGTACAATTAAAAGTATAGACAAACCGTGAATCCTTGCCATTTGTTTTTTATGGTTAAAACGCAAGAGCCAAATGACCCTTGGTGCCATTTTGAGTCAAAGCTGAAGGCACATATAAGTTTCAGATCTTATATACATATAAACTTTTGTATCCTGCATGTAGTTGGTATTTGGGACAACTATGTATTAGTGATACAACAGTGTGTCCCAAATACAACACTATTACTTGTATAATTTTTGAGCTTAACATTGTCTGCGAACAATTTACAAGCATTTCCCATATGCAATTAACACCTATGACCGTTTTATGAGATATATAATGTCATATAGCAGTGTTTGTACGGATCTATTCAATGTTCTTTTGGCTTCAAAAGTCCATTAGAATAAAAAAAAATGGTTCAACGAGTTGTACATACTAACACATCCCTTGTAAAAAATTGTAGCGTGTAGTCCAAAGCGTGGTTTAAGTCAAGCTATGGTAAACAACAGAAGAAAACGAAACTCAGAGCCCAAAAAGAAAAGTAAGATCAAAATAGGTTATGTTGATTAGACCCTCAGATAATATACTTTGACTAATGGCCATCTTAGATCTTTATCGTTCTGATACTAGCTTAGCTGCTTGAATATGCGATGAACATTAACAACTTTACATTTATATTTGCCTGACTTTGTCCTATTCTTAAGTGTGGAGTAGCGAAACTTTTTCACGTAGACCTCTTTTTTCGACGAGCAAGTCCAGTGATGCTATCTAGCAAAAGCCTCTCACTATGTCCATGAAAACAACTGGTGCAAAATTTAATGAGGTGACACGATCGCTAAATTCACTTCTATTTCAAGTCAAAGAGCTTATCTACACATCCTTTCCCATTGCAAGCCTTTACATAACAGCCCAAATATATCTAATTTCAAATCACTATTAGCACATTTTTTTGAGGGCCGGCCCCCAATTTTTCAAAAATTTGGAGATTTTTACACAACGGTGCCATTGTACCTGGGGGCTAGAAAACTATACCTGTGAATGGCTAAGCTCGAAATTTCTATGTGTGTCACAAACGCAGGAATTTTGTACTAGAATAATTATTATTGGGGAGTCCCGATAATAATTCCACGGCAGCTGGAAACGGCCTTCCAATGTGAAATAGCCGGGAAATAGCGCCATGTACGTGTCCTCGCTCATCCATTAGTTGTTTACTAGTTCGGAGCAGTCACGTTAAGAGTTATTTTCTCGAGGTGGCACTATTTCATCATGGACGGACTAAACGTAGCATTTCCAGCTCTGCCGTTAAAGCGGCACTTGCACATTTCACAAAATATGAAATTTCTTCAATTTGCTCTCAAATGATAGTCTAAAGCCCCCTGGAAGAATAAGAGATATATTTTACACATAAATAACATAACCCAACAAACAGAGAGGACATTGATATGAGGATAAGATATCCAGGTAATTTGTAGCTAAACTTTTATAAGTTTTCAATAACGTTCATCAACAAATGTGTATATACATGAATATTTTGACTCGTACTCATTGATATTAAAACCACAAAGTTATAGACGTTCAAACTGTGTGCATGCGTGGGAACATGCATAACGGCGTGCGTGTTTCGTTTGTTTATAACGCCATTTTTTCGTCGTCTGTTGAATTTGCGTCGCCGCGAAACAGTACAAAGTAGTCGCAAAACAGACTTGTCCTGTGTATTTCCATGATGGAATTATACTACAACTTGTTTTGGCAACCGGGCCTTTCAGAAATATGAAATCATAGCATGCAGTTTGTGCTAAAGACCAGTTTTCTGTCTGTGTACTGTTATATGCCTCCATTTTCTGATTAACCTTTAAAATATTATTTTCCTCATTTGATTTGAAAAGCTTCTCACGGGAAAATACTTTGTTTACTATAAAAGAATGAGAAAAAAAAAAAAAAAAAACAAAAAAAAAAACAGGGGAATATCCCTAGTTTTTTTTTGCAAATTTCAATCTGTAGTTGCACACAATGGGAAGTGGGGATTCCCCAAGAATGCTAAACTTAGTACTGAGTCCTTTGTTTATGCTTTATGATCAACATGTGAGGATAGGTAATCCCCCATAAAGTGACATACTGGGTTAGTAATGTAATTTAGATTGTGAAATCCTGTATTTGATGGTGCAAGGTCATGTTTATTCATGATGCTGATGTAATGATTATGTTAGAAAGGAATCTTGCTGTAGAATTAAATAGTACGTGTGACTATGACTGTGGCCAGCAGTTGAAATCAGAGCTAACTAGAGCTCTGAGCTATACAGTATAATGATAGCTATTTTACTCTACAATAATGTATTTGAAGTTCTACATCTATGCCAGGATTTAATACTTCGGATGTCGCCGGAGCTTGATAGCTTAAATTGTCCTTCTGTCCGTCTGTTAAGCCAAAGAGCTTCAGTTTGTTGGAATCAAAAAGGGATTCCGTTTGTGGTCCGATATGACAGGACAGAGCGACAGACTGATGGTGGTATCTTACCTGGATTTTATTATGGCGGGGGATTATTGTTGAACATTTTGTCGTCGAGGGAAAGCCCCGTCGTATTGAACTGCTGGACAAGATTACATTCATGACTGAGAAGATTCCCTTGGAATACTATTACCTGAGTTTGTATGAACTGTGCGCTGTAATTTTGGAGTCTTAGCTGAGAGGACATAGCACGTTGAACTGCAACGCCTCTTTTGAACATGAAGTATCAGTTATATAAATTGTGGTAATTGTGAATTTTGATTTATGTAATGTTTTTTGAGACATTACCAAATTCTTGAACCAATTACAAATCATTAAAACTCTGTTATTATTATATAAATTCGATCACTTGTGCAAAGGCTCAGGTATTAGTGTTTGAAAGGTATTTTCTGGACCCTTAGACGCCTACAAGACGTCTAACAGTAACGGCCTCATGTTTAAGCCACAACAACGAGCCTTCGCGGTTAAGATTTAACTCCAACTGGTGGCTATGTAGCTGTGCAACGGTAATGGCCAACAGTTCTCCTGGCGTACCAACCAAGGCCTGCTATCTGTAACATGAAAAACTGTTTGAAGCAGCGGGGAACTTTGGAAATTGTCAACAACGGACAGGGTCAGAACAACTGCGGAAACATTAAGCGTAAGACAGGAGTTAGCAACACCCACGCGCAAAAACAGTTGTCCGCAAAGGTCTCCGATTGTCATTTCAGCGACTCGTTAGTTGATGAATCAATTGGCCTCATACAAAATGGTGAGACGCCATAATTTGGATGCAGGTGGTCCTCAACGTAGGCTGGCGTTTTTCAATGGTATCAACAGATCACGACGCTTCTTAAGAGAACATGATGTTGTTGATGAGGCTAATTTTACAATGACGACGAATAAAAAGATGCATTTACCCCAATTAGGAGAACGCGTGTACACACATGCACTCCAGGGGTTCAAGTTGCATCGCAAATCAGGGAGGGCATGTGAAAGATAGAAACTAAAGGTAAGCCCGTTACGAAATTACTTTGATATTGTAATTGTGTTCAACCATGCCCATAAGAAAAATTATAAGTCGTTTGTGTGGATTTTATTGTGTAGGGGATATACTGAAACCACTAAACTAAAATGAACAAACAATTCAGGTAAGATGCTCTATTACCTATTCTTATACATAAAATAAAAACCCACAGTTATCAATTCCGAAATGGAAAAATATCACTTTCATTTTTGGGTAACGTTTTTATTGGGTCACCCATACTCTTTCATCTAAGTCCAGAAACTTACCAAAGATAATTTCCACACTCCCGAAACTGTTTCGCCACCTTTTAAAACTTCTTTATGAGTTAAGCGCTATTGGAAGAATTTCAAAAATCTGTTCAATATGAAGAACTTATATGTTTAACCTTTTTTCACCGTTTTGCAAACTAACCAGAAAGTGGCAAACACAAACTCGAGTTTGTGTTCCGCAGTAAAATGGAGTTATCGTTCGATTGAAACAAGCAAATCAGATGACATAAAAAACATATTGAACGTCTGTTCTTGTTTTTTAATTTCTTTATTTTATTTACATGATTTATAGCATGTTAATGTTGAAAAACAAATCTGCTTTTTATTGTACCATTTTTTGAGACATGCTGTAATCTTGAACGCACCGTCCGAAAGGATTGTGCCTCTTTTACAAAAAGGTTGTCTTTAGTAAATCAAGACCACAATATATGGGCGCACGTGAAAGTGCCGTTGCACTTCAAAGAATGTTTTTGCTGGGGACATTCAGTACCGAACCAAGCTAACGGTTAAATTTGAGTTTCAATTCCTCAGCACATTGTCCCAGCTTATAGCGTATGATGCAGGGTTTCCTAAAAGGGGTTACACCTACTCTCCAACAGAGGATCCTTACAAAACACACCAAATTGACATATTTTACACCTTAAAAGCGGTAAATGTGTTAATAACAAAGTAACTAATGCAGATAAATGAAGAAGACTGTGCATGAAAATAGCGCCAGCTATTTTTAAATCTCATATCATATAAGCATTCGGTGGGATTGAAGTGAATCGTAATGGAACCATAAATATTTGTTATGTTCCGTATGAAACCAAATTTACAATGTTTTTGGTTGGTTTCGTTTTTATATATAATTCTTATTCAAACAAATTCTACTTGAGAATACTCTGGTGAAAAGCAAACATGCATTAGAAAAAAATCTATCAACAATTCTAATTGTCAATTTGTCCTTACTCCTTTTGTTTTCATTCATAAGATTTATTTCCCATTAAAAGTGAATACCATATATTATATGATCCTGGGAAGGGGTTGGTTTTCCCTTCCGCGCCGACAGAAAATAAAGGTTAAGTTAAACGCTTTGTTCCGATACTTGCATTTTTTTTCTCAAGACATTTCAACACATATTGGTCTCTGCATCACAACATGCGTAGGGACGTAGTCCTTTATTCTTCAATAACAGGTTCTCAAACAACCATAGTTTTTCAATGTTGCCGGCTTTGAAGAATATTTATTTTAACACATGGGCCCTGGAGACCAGTTTTCCCCCTAAATAACCCATACACAGATTGCCATCTGTAAAGCCAAATGCAATTTACTGTAAAGTCACATTGCAAAAAATTTTGTATGACAAGCCCATATGTAAAATATAACATTCTTTATGAAAGCAGCCCTTGGCATGAGACAGTTTCCCCTCTAGCAAATTTCACCAAGTGATTAACTTACTGCAAAGCCAAATAATCATCATCATATAATCACTAGAGAACCATTGTAGCAAAGTTAAGCCGGCTTTGATACAATTCCCAATTAGTACCATGGCTTGGGAGACACGTCCCCTAACAACCCATATCACAGATTGAGCCACAATCTTTAAGCCCACATGCAATTTCTGTAAAGCCACATATCGTTCGCTGGGCGGGAAAAAAACTCATATTTAACTCCAGAGGGTCAACTGCAAAACCTCATATGTCAAAAGTGGGCCCCAGTGCTAAAACCTCTATGTGGCATTGTTGGTGCACATCGGGTTCTACCTTGAATTTCATGCCAGATATGATAGTAAATCATATGGCACTTTATTTCAGAACTTCGAGGTAAATAATTACTAAATATATTTAGAAGGAAAAACCTTTCTAGTGCATTTTTTTTTTTTAAGTTATATATTTCAGTTTTTGGTGTCTCTCGAAATGTTTACATATGAGGTTCTTGTATATACGTTTTTACTACTGTGAGGTTTGGCTTGAAAGGTCAAATGCACATATGAGGTTTTCAGCCCAGCGACGATAGGTAAATTTTAGTATGACAAGACACAATGTAAATAATAAAATTTTATGAGTGCAATCCTTGCATGAAGAGTTTCCTCTAACCAAATTTTCACCAAATGAATTTAAATTACTGCAACGCCAGAATATTACCTCATTAATCATTATATAAATATCACAGAGGATCATTGTAGCAAAGATTAGGCTGAAATTACTATATCGATAATAATAACCATTAGCCTGGCTTACCCGCAAAGTCCAGGGATCAATTAGAATATTCGATTAAAGTTATGAATCAAAATTAGTTAAAGGTCATTAAAGTCCAAGTACTAAGGGCTGCCTAGACACAATGTTTGATATTAACTTAAACTGTGAACCTGAAGTAGTAACCTCTAAGGCTGAAGACATACGTATCTAAAGAAAAGTGCAATATTAATAATTTAATTAATGCAATAGAATGAAACTGGGTGCAAGAAAATCTGAAGTCACATACCTCTGGGATTGCTCTGAACTAAATTAATGAAAATTACATTAATATCTGCTAATTGTCAGCTCAACATGTGTATAAGTACTCTAAATTAAGACATAGAGCATAATCTGCAGAGCCTGAAGTTAGGTACTTCTGGCTCGTCGTCACATCAGTATCAGTAACAAGATAAAATTGCCGATTAATGAATGAAATCAAAATAAATGACAAAATAAAAGCAATGAGGCCGCGTTTTGGCCAAGAAGGAAAAATGAGAACTGGTACTTTCCTACCCTTTATAACAAAAGGGAGAAGAGGGTGGGAAAACAATTTCTTGTCATGTAACAAAAACCCGACCTACTCCACGCAAATATGATGCTAGGTGATGACGGTTGGCGAAAAGGCCAAAGCCCGGGTGAAAAGTCGACGCCCATTGGTCAACTGAACCGCAAGCCAACGGGATGTGATAGGACGAGACGGGCTTTATGTACAGTAGCAAAACAATGACCGAGACCAATGGGCTCATACACCCATTCTCTGCGTGGACAAAACCGTTTTCCTCCGAATAACTCTTCATAAAACGTTATTGTTATCACAACATTTTCCCCCTAAGGGCACGAAGACGAAGACATTTGTCGCTTAAACGCCAAACTATCATAACAGTAAAAATAAAAATCAATTTGAAAGAAAATGGACAATAATTATGCCTTTATGAATTAAAAGGAGATAAATAATATTCATTGAAGGATAAGTGAAAGATGCTATTTAGGAAACGGAAATGTAGCGATCAAATAAGGAGTTATTGGCGAATCAAATGCAAAATGGAATTTCAATTTTAATTGATGTTCCATATCTGCGGCGTAGTTTGCTGAAAAACCCATTATAATTGATTTGCGGTTTAAGAAATATGTTAACTTGGATGTCACTACAGAACATGAAGAAGGTGAATATTATATTTGTTATATCAAAAATCAATATCAGACGCAAACTACTGTATTTTAGCTGATCACATATTGTGTACTTACTTTGGTTCCTTGAAATTTTCCTGGGGTGTTACTCATGTTATAAACGTCCTTGTTTAATGCATTATAGTTAAAGGTTGTATCTTTTTGAGAAAAAACACATTTCTACATGAGGCAGGAATGATGTTATTTCAAAGGTGTTTTTTAAAATATGGCATGTTGGGTGTGTGTGTGTGTGGACCACCTTCGTAAACGATTCTTGAAAAAGGTGTTATGTGTTTGGGAAAAAGAAGATCAAACATTTTTTTTTTCGTAGGCGTTTACTGCAATCATATGTACATTTCTGATGATTAGAATTTATTTATAAACTGACAGGTGTCAGGGACCCAAGCTAACCTTGACTTCAGAGCAAGTGGTCTGAGTCATCATCGCTAGTGCTGTTGCTGTTTTTTTTTTCTGATGGTTTGAAAATAATTTTGATCTACGTTCAAACAACAAACAATAATGTTTCTTAGGCCCAGCACGAATGTTCTAAATTTGATACGTATTACTGGACGTTCATGCAATATCCGTTGCAAAATTGTGTTAGGGTAGCGCGAACAACTTCTGTATGGTTTTGAGTTTTAGATGTGCCACGCACGCGCAATAAATTTCTTTCCTAGTTGGCCCTGAATTATTTTCTATGATTGCATTACCTGTTTTGGATTAGGAAAACTGCACAAATCAGTAGCGACACCGAATGTATTTGCGCAATGAGGAGAGTTATTGATAAGCATCAAGAAATGACCAAAAACTAATTGGTCAAATTCAATAAGTCGCTTTAACACAGTATTGATTAGAAATCCCAAGGAGACTCCAAATCACTCCAAAAACTCCCCAAACTGTCATGCTCGGTGGGCATTTGGTATACAATTAATTTGAAATGTTTAAGATTTTAATATTATTGCAATTTTACTATCCTCGAGAAATAAATTATGGCACAAACAACACCGGGCCATATAAAAGGAAGCCAGTTGCCATCATAGAGCTCAAACCGTGGTAAAGGTGATATTTTTTTTTACCTGTTTGGTGAAATTATTTGTTTGCTTTTGAACACTGGTGTGTCTACGAACTTGATATAAGTGATATAGTACATAAGTTGAATGTTTGGTACAATTTTGATATCAATGGATTGCAAAAGCTATCTGTTGATTTTAGCGGCAAACAATTCAGGTTTTTTCCAGTGAGAAAAGTTGGCCATGAACTTAGGTATTTTACATATTTATAACACACAGACGATGCCTATTTCACTCAACTTGGAATTAGAGTGGTAATATATTACTGGAACATTCTTATTGTCAACGAATGAGGGATAATCCCCTCAATCCCATGGGGTTCCCGCCTATGCGTGCAAATGCGCATAATCTGGCCTGTTAGAATTAATCATCCTGACTTTCAATACTTTTTTTCAATAATTTCCTTTCAATTAGTATTAATGTCATGTTGGAATTATTTCAAAAATTTTATTCATAGTAATTACTAACTTAGCGTGAAATGTGAAAATCTATCAGAATTAATAGCACGTTATCTCTAAGAGGTAGATATAAGACACGCAATCCAAACAGGGAACTATAGTTCTGATTTTGAGATTTGCAGATTTGGACAAAAATGATCCAAACTAATTTTAATAGCTTACCATGCTCCTAAACTTTAGGGAATAAACGGTTTTCTAAAAGCCACAGAGTAATTTGACTGGGTCTTGGTTATAAGGAGATAAGCCAAATATGTTCTCTATTTAAATCAGATAATTCTGTTTTCAATCGGTTCTTTATTTCCTGACAATTTTTTTAAAAGTTCAATCGTATCTTATATATCTTTTAAAAATTGCACGTGTTCAAATCTGAAATATAATGGTAGTGACAAGAGATAAGCGTCCTTCAGGCTGTTGTTTTTGCTGTCCCCATCGGGGCTAGGGGACAAAAATGTGTAAATTCATAAAATTATTACCATTATATACAATAATACATTGCTGATGACTACTCATTGGTGAGACCTATTAAAATTCCTAATGATGTGGTTGATTTTGCAAAAGATGATCTGACCAACTCTAGAGCTGGTCAGTCACAACACGCTTCCTCTTAGGAACATCCCCTTCTCTAGATCCAAAATTTGCCACAAGCGAACGTTTGCAATCAGTTGATGATATCTCTCTGTTTTCTTCCATCTTTCATTTTCCTCTCATGTAGATGTCTTGTGCAACAAAATCTCTCGTATTGTAGATTAAATTTCGGTCTTGTTTGCTGATGACACGACCATATTGTATTCCGACAGAAATATTGCTGATAAAATAAAGTAATTAAACACAGAAATTCGAAAGTGTCAAACTGGTTTAAAGCTAACAAACTCTCAGTAAACGTTAGCACACAAACTACATTATTAGGGGACCCCTTAAAACGTTTAAAGTTCCAAATTCTCTTGAAGTACATTATATGGAAAGTCGTAACCAGGGTTCAACAAGACGAATGTCTGGTGCTATTTATTGCTACATCTTTCGTGGAAATATCATATTGAAGCTGTATCAAATACAATATCTAGAAATGTCTGGTGTCCTGAACAAATTAAAACACTTTGTTCCCAATGTATTTTACGTACCATATATTGTTCAAATTGTTATTACCCCTATATATCTTGGCATTCTTGCATGGGTAGTACACATAAAATATATGTAGATAGAATTCATAAACTTCAAAGATAGCAGTGAGAATTATTTATCCCATTAATAGATCACACTCAACCCTCTTTTCAAAGATTTAAATATCCTTAATGTCTATGACATGTATTAACCTTACCTTGAACTAGTTGGTTTTTATGTATAAACATTTTTACAGACCAGCTTCAGAGTTCTTCAAATCATTTTTACTAAACGATTTACTATACATAATGTATTCTACCAGAAACAATAACTCGTATCAATTGCCAAAAAAAACAAAACTACTTTCTCTTTCAAACGGTGTGAGGTCTATGGGGCCTGGATACTGGAATCATTTACCTACTATTATTCAAAATGCAACCAGTGTTAAGACATTAAAACACTACCTAAGAAGAATAATATGACCTATAGTTATATTTGCTTTACTAGCTATTCACGTTCTTTACCAGTTTAGTTACCTGCTCAGCCTTTTATATTATGATCCAGTGTACCATGTCAAATCTGCACTCGCAGTACATTTTTATGTTGAGAGTAATATTGTGTTTATTATTGTTAGGGGAGATTACATCTGGCCTTTGGCCTTTCTGGTCGTTCCCCCCATGTCACCAATTCATAATAACTTGTACCTATATTTATTTTACTTTATTGTATGCTGTTCGTTCATGGAAATAAAGTTGAGTTGAGTTGAAGATTGTCATACTAAGATGGCCCAAGAAATATCTTTTGCCGCTCTTCTGATCTTCCGCTCTTCTTGAAGCTTTTGTCCCTCCCTCTTCTCACTTCACCTATGTAGTTGTTTGGGCTCCAAATACTGCTGTTACACTAGTAGACTTTAAAAGTTTGAAAGGAGGATTACACGATTCCGATATGTCTCGTTTACCCCAAAAAAAACCCCCAACACTTGGTATCGGCGCCATAAGTTTTGAACACAAGCACGTGACTATACTTATTCTTTGTTGTAAGGTAAGATGGACTGATAAGCTAATATCTCTGAAATGTTTTCATAAAGGTAAGTCCACTATTTTTTAAGATATGACCCCAGAAATCAAGTAACCTGCAGGGACCCATTTAACACATTGAGGCGCTATATTAACTACAAATACGGCACTGATAGTTTTGCGCCCAGACCACCAATATGAATCTTAGTCCAACCACCATTCCCCCTTTTTAAAAGCCAGGTGCTGCAAACAGCTACAACAAATATTAACATATGAATGCTTTCCATGGTAAAACAGCTTAAAAAACAGCATTTAACCCACTTAAAAGATCGACTTAGGAAGGTATGATCAACAAACTATTCGTATTGTCCAAATAAGACTGCATTGGATTAGAGCTAATCATTCATCATCATTTGTGACGGCACACCCCGGGCGGCACACCAAGGTTATCTTAACCAAATGTAATGCCAGAATGGAATATACCGATATGTTATGAGTTTGTAGATTGAAACATTGTTTTTACTTTCATAAAAGTTGAGAATGTCCATTATTTTCGTAAAAGTAAGTGCAGCCCAAAAGCATTTATCATGTAAGGTGGAGTTGTCTATGACTAAGTCATAGTTTTTATCTTCTTGAAACATATTTATCACAATAAATTAATGTTTTATTATATCAGGTTAAATAAATAATTATGTAAATCATCATTTACCAGTAGAAGTTGTTCTGCAAGTAACTTGGGCAAGTAAATGTGATTGCAATCAATTGGATGTCCATTCTTTTTCTTCATTGCCAGTCTTGTGGTTACCAGCTCCTCTTTTTGTAAAATGGGTTCTGCGGGTACTTGATGGTGGGATCATATCTTAAAACTATTACTCTACCTTTATGAAGCAAAATCTGAGTGGTCCAATTTGATTGATTAAAGTTATAAGATTGTGGAACAGGGTTTGTAACAACTTCAAACTGGAAAGTTATTGATTGACTATTGGACCTAATGAAGACATTGCAAATCCCTTCGAACTCTTATGCGTCAATAAGTATGTGAACATTGTCTTTATGATCAACAATAGTTGGCACGCGTATTTCAATTATTAATCAGTGAGTTCACTTTCCCATTAGAAGGACTAATTGGCCTTTATCAAATCGCTCAAAATACACAAAATGCGATTAACCCAAACCAAACTCACCAAAACAAACAATCGGAAGCTTAATATGAATTCCAAAAGAAACATATGATTCTGTAGACGAAAAAAAAACAAAAAGCACGCAAAGAAAACAAAAAAGAAAACGAAACATCTGTAATAGGCCTACAAGGTAGTGAACCAGTAGAAGGCCCAAAGAGGACCTACACGGTCCAGAATTGCAAAAAGCAAGCCAATCTCTCCCTCGTTAGAATAGCCGTCGTGCTAGAGAACGATGAGCACTTTAAAAACACGGTGACAGGAATTCGGAAATCTTCTTTCCACAAAATAAAACAGCAAGATCCATTTGTTTCCTTGAAGATGGAACAAGGTTTCTGAAGTGTATCATGTTGAGTCAAGCATT
>JAMKCH010040478.1:0-13682 GCA_023653785.1 Ophioderma brevispina | reverse complement strand
TACTGTGCGTAATATTGAGTGAAAAAAGGTCGTAACTACATTTTTTGATGTGTTTTTAAGGTTTTTATGCCGAAATTAGCATAAATTTGGTAACAAATGAAATTGCTCCTTTCACAAAATATTTTTGAGGATTCTTTACTTATACACCTTTTTAAAAACAATCGCTTTACAAGAAATAAAATGTCGTATCTACATACTAGTTTTCCCGTGTCGTGCAACAAAGTCGTATCTACCAGTTACGACTTTGTTGCACTCAACAGAAATTCAATGTTTAGTGCAACAAAGTCGTATCTACACCAAAATAGGCCTATTTAGCTTAATAACTCTGCAATAAATGGAGACTGTCACCTGAAATGCATATCAAATTAAGCGTAATGATCTACTTTTTCATATTATACAAATAACTCGATTTCGCCAAAAATGTCAGTTACGACTTTGTTGCACTCACATGACGAGTTTTCTTCCATCTCTGATGCCGTTTCAATACTACCTTCTGTGCAGCTAGTTTTATTTCGTTGGTGATAGCTCTTGCTTTTGCTGAACTTGAGGATGCGGAAGAAACACTACTGCTCTTTCGGCTTATAGTTGTGATATATTAAATTTGCTGACAAAAGTGCAACTTTTTTTTCTTGCATGAAATTTCATAAAATGGACGATTTCATGGTTAAACGGTATCTATCGGGCTAAAGTAAATTGCCATTTTGTGCGTAAGAAATATGCGCATCCATCAGTTTTTGAATAATAAAAATAAATTAAATACTTTTTGAGTTACGTCAAAAAGTATCAGACGGGGACTTTCTGTTTTTGCTGAGTTATCAAATGAATTTAACCAGAGATCTTCTGATTGTGACTCTGATTTGGCCTCCTGGCACCTTCATGTTTACTTGACACTGCACTGCAACTCATTTTGAATGTAGTTCTATGATCTATATTTTAAAGGCTGTTATGTTAGTAGTTCTTCAGTTAGAGTTTACAGTTGTGATGTCTCTCTGAAGTTGTAACATTTGACACTATCTTCTAGGATAGCTCCAGAAGAAATTTGTGTATGACAAAGCATAACGAGCTGGACTATGATGAGGTTTATTTCTGCATTCATTCAGTGATGTGGATATTATCGATTTCTTTCTACACTTCAAAATTCAATGAACGTGTGAGACACAGGCAGGACTGCACTGGTGCTTGAAACAAATCAAAGTCATGAAAGTAGTAATTTTGGAAAGCTGCTTTCTAGTAGCTGCGATACAGCACAGGTGACACTTGTGGGATGTAGGCAGGACTAGATCTCCAAATGTAACTCTTGACTTTATGTTAATGTCATTAAATATGTTTTCAAATTTAGTCTGACGTTTCACTTAGTTCATTAATTTTGTTCTTTTTTACTTTACCAGTCATTAGGGTCTTAAATCGTGTCCGACACCGTCTGGCACTGACGAATCAGTTTTTAACGCCCAGGCGGTGAAGGTCATTAATGTTTCGTTACTGAAGTTGGGATTTAGAGGTTGCGAAATATACGTTAGACCAATGGCGACATATCCGCTAAAATCGACTCACTTGGCCATATCAATTACATTTAATCTACCAAACAGACCTCTACACCTTTTGGCATATAGCTATAAGACGCTATTTTGAGCAACTTTTCTCATCCAACAAAAGATGTTGGATGAAGAAATTTTGAGAAAAAAGCACTTGAAATTTGAATATTTTAGGGATTTTAGTTTCAAATTTGGCGTTGCCTTCATCTCTTCCGTCAGCAGACCACAAGTAGTTGTTTGCACGGGAAGAGTAATAGTAGCGCAGTGAATGTTTTGTTACAGAGATGGACTAGTATATTTAGCTCGTCACCCATTGCCGAGCCCGAGCCGGTAGTTGCGATTTTGTATTTGAAGCAAGGCTAGGCTAGGCATGCACTGATGATCTTGACGATCACGTATTGTGTATTGTCGTGATTGTAAACATAGGCTACTTACAAGTTCAAAGTAGTACCATATAACCATGATACAATGTGTCTGTCAAAACATGTCCTATATGCTCCACACATCACTTACTGGGGATATCTACACAGAGGGGTCAATGTAGGCTGGCATGGTGTCATTAGGAGATCGTGTTACTGCACACTGCGTATACTCTGTTCGGTCTGGAGTCAGTGAGGGTGACGTATAAGTAATGACGGCGACTCTGCATTCGATTTAGCATTTCGATTGGGCCGCCTTTATTCACGTGCCGTGTTGCAATGAAAAGGTCAGCGCGTGGTTTCTAGGGTGCAATACCTAACTTCGCCACAGTGACGTCACCCTCAAACTTGAGATCGAAATATAGGGAGTGCGGATATGAACACGCTTCATCGCGGTCGTATTGCATCGCACAGTGTCAAGCCTAATAAAGCGCGATCCATTTACGACTGGACGTGCATGCACTTACGGCGATATTTGTTTTTACATGTCGCAAACAATTCATGCTGTAACGACATGAAAATGTGCATCGTGCAGCAGTCCCAAACGCACGTTCACACACATCTGGTTCTTGGAAGTACATACCTTGGATGTGGATCTGGGGCCCTGTAGAGGCCCCACCTGTATTGTTTTCGGTCTTACATCCTTTGTGAACATGACATCTGGTGGTCTGGAACATTCCGCTCAGTGTTTCTTCTAGCTGTATAACACGATTTTGCAGCCAGTCGGTTGCAGATTTGACGGGTGACGCACGACGCTGTGGAGTTTAGACACAGCAGGACCGGTCCGGCTCAATTGGCGAGTCCGAGTCACTCAGACTTGGACTCATGCTGGTGACTCAGGACTCGGGGTCCCATGGACTCGACCTCAGGGCCCCATGCCGTGGACTTGGATTCGCCGCAGAATCAGACCTGCTGGACTCGACCTCACTGAACCCCAGTGGAATCTGACATTCAACAAATACAAACACACATGATCCCGATCTCCAATACTGGCAATACTAGTAGTTTGAATGGTCACCAGATACGTGATTTGTTTACATGCCTCAATCTTCTAAAATAATTATACATATGCTGACCAATTTATCATAAATCAGTGAAAACATGCATTAAATAATCTCAATACACCATTCTACAGTAATTTTGTGAATGACTCAAAATCAGAAAAGTCAAAGATAAATTGGCAACTTAAATAGAGCTGTATGTAATTGTTTATACAATCAATGAGAGCAAGAATGAAGCAGGGTAGAAGCCGCGTTTACAACGCCAGAGACTGCAGAAAAGCGTGTGACGATCGTACTCGCGTGGCAGTTTTAATAGCTGATGAAGGAGCCACGCGGCTATCCTTTAGCAGCTTTTTGTTAATGCGCATGCGCATAAACAACATTGTGTTGCATGTCAAGAAGTGGTCGCTGTTGACCGAATTGCCTGAGATTAATAACTTCCCGCATGTTAAACGCCCTCTATCATCTCTATTAGGCACTTGCGAAAAATTGCGAATCAGTAAGCTCTAACGTTGTTACGTAGGTTTTCCTATAGTAACGGAGGGTAAACCGAGATGACAAAATAAATCAATAACAAATTGAAAGTGAGTAACAGTTTTCAACATCTTATATATCAAGTTATCACTGTACACTATCACCTTTCTTGTAGAGCACTTATTTCTGTGTTTTGCGATGTTCTAATTCTCGTTAAAACGTTGTCACAAGTCTACATGAGCGCAGCCATCTTGCCATGCAAGATTTTTCCCAGCAATTCATTGCAACACGCAAAACAGAGGGAGGGGGGTAAACTACAAAAAGTTGGGCATCAAAACATGTAGACCTGTTCATCTCTTCGTACACTTCAAAACAACATTCAGCTGGAGTAAGCCCCGCCCCTCTTAGTGATGGATCGTTGAGCAGTTCCTTATCTGATAGGCTGAAAGCTTCGTAGGCTGAATGCCGCTGAATCCAAGAGTGCGTGCTCGTTTTCCCACTTGCGGAAAACCGAGTGGACTGGATTTTACGCAATGAAGCACAAGTGGGGACTCGGCGAGTTAAACAGGAGGGCGGTCCACTTTACCTATAGCCAATACCTACAACATTATTTGCAAACATTACAGTAGTAACGCTAATGACGACGAGGTGTCACAGTATTATCACTTCAGTGATTGAATAAATACAACGTAAACATGTGTTTTTTTTTTTAACGGAACCAGCTTTACCTTTTGCAACAAGTTATTTCTCTATCTTACCACGTAAAATATAAAAAACATAATTCTGCAATATCTTAGACTAGTACAAACATTGCTTTTGCTTTACAAGCTACTATGTAGAACGATTTTATCTACGATATTGTTAACCCTGGATATGGATAAATGTAGGATGTATACATACCGACTTTAACCCTCCCCCAAACCAAGGGGTTTTCTACCACAATCACTACCAAGGGGGGGGGGGGGGGGGGGTTAAATGGAGGATGTAATACCTTACCGAACTTAACCCTCCCAACCAAGGGGTTTCTCCCAAATCACTACCAAAGGGGGGGGGGCACTCCCTGATTTGTTCGTCACTAAGGGCAACCATTATCTGCTTGGATCAGTGTGTAGCTTCCTTTGTCTTCAAATAAAGACAAACCATATCAAGTATTAAAAATATGACGTCACAGTGAACGTATACCGGAGTTTATTTAACGTTATTGTAAGGCACATCTCGAAAATCAACGGGGTTTTCGATCGTTTTCGCCATTCATGCAAGCAAGAATTTCGTATTTATTTGGCAATGATGGGGGGCCAAAGAGCATACGCATGTTAACTCTAAAAAAATAAGAAAAAAAAATGACAAATATTTTAAGTATTTGCTTAAAGTAGCATTAAAGTACATAAGTACCAATTTTGGCCATTTTACACAGTAAAGTATAGGGAATTTTGGCAACACCCACATGACCTCCATGAAGGTGGTACCTCAATTTTTTTTCCGCTAAAATACCCGCAAAGGATGAACTTACAATTACATAAAAGACTTAGATCATATTCGGTTGCGTTTTTGTGCCCCCTCCACCCCCACCGTCGGACGAGTTAGAAGATGTCACAGGAGTTTTACAAGTGTGATAAACAAAAACGTATCGTAAGTTACGTGGTGGCAAAGATGACAGAAAGATAGCACAAACCAAATCTACTGAGACGGGTTCTTGATGTGATTTGATCAAACCAACTCCCATCAAATCCAATATGGCCACCCGAAAAGATAATATTGCCCCAAAATCATTCATTTGACCATAAACTCATCAAGTATGTGCATCAATAATCCCCCCCCCCCCCCCCCCCCCCCCTCCCCCCCCATACCCCCTTTTAATTCTGGGCTCTATACCCAGTGGGAACTAATATTTGAACATTTTTTTTCAAGTGTGTTGATATGCTTATCAATAAAGATGGCACCCTAATATGACTGCCTTTTAAGATCTTTAAACCTTACAAATTGTCATAGGTTTATAATATATTGGCCGGTCATTTTGAATTTTAAGCATGTAGTCAAAATAAGAATACAGATCGAGTTTGAAATGTTCAAAGACACACATCTTATTTTTAATTTAACATTTAATCATATTTGGATGCTATTTTAAAAGAAATTACAGATGTATCGAATTATAGTTTTAAAGAAGGAAAAAGGCGCCATATCTGTCCCTATATAAACATTTTGCATGTAAAGTAAAAAAAAGGGCCAGTATTTCATAAGTATTAAAGAATCAAGTATACATCTAGACACTAGAATCCTGTGGAGAAACAATTGACACGTGCAGATGGTTTCTCAAGTTAATGCCTTTGTGGTATATTTGAGGCAATTGCACGCGCATCAATTCACCTCGATCGGACCCACTATGAACCGTGCGGTTTTGATGCATTTTGCGTTGAGTTGATTCATAAAAAAAAATTGGTTCACCATATGTTAAACATTGGGTCATGTTTTGATTGAGTTTGTTACTTTAACTGATATTGTTGTATTTCCTCTGTGAGTTTTTAAAGAAAACCTGCAGCATTTGAAAAAAATAGTGCGCCCTAGATTTGTCAAAATTGATATTTTGTTGAAGGGATCAAGTATTTGTATAATGAGCCCTCACCTGAATTATTAAACCCAAATCAGGCGCACTTGTGGGTAAAAAAGAACGATTTTATATATGTCGCCGGCGCCATTATTTCAGAGACGACGTATGGCGTGTAACACAAGAAAACACCGACACGCCAGATTTGATGCTCAAGGATGCACTTGTTGGACGGTTTGTGAACTTTGTGGTTTTAATACCAATGAGTATGTATTCATTGGAATTGAACATTTGTTGATTAAAGTTACGGCCAACTTAAAAGTTAGGCTACAAATAACCTAGATGTCTTTAGCTCTTATTAATATCACTCTCTCTTTGGGTAGTGTATTTTATGTGTACAATATATCTCGATTCTGCCAATGGCTAGACTACTATTATTTGCAAGCAATTGAAGAAATTCTATTTCTGAAATGGCCCGTGTCGCTTTAATATGTGAAAGAAACATGCTCAAGCTGTCAGTTTTCCCAGACTCTGTGTATGGGGCCTAAGGGAATTAGTGGTGTTTAATGTGTACTTTTTACCAGGGTAGTCAAGCTTCAATACGAAAAATGCCATTCACAGACAAAGGAAATAAACAAATCTGTAAAGTTCAAGCATTTGCTAACAGGTAAAAATTTACAAAATCTAAAAATGTAGACGCCAATATGACTGACCATGAAAGCATCTTTGTTAAACGTTTTAATCACATTTTTTTTTGTAAATCGGCTAGTTGGGCTGTATGTGCTCATCTTTCTGTCGCTTTAGGATGCTGACATTGATGATAAATTTAAGAAAATAATTCCATGGGAAAGCTGCAGAAACAACAAAAAATGTAATACTAAGGCTGTTAAGAAACTAGTAACCAAACAAATCCAGAAAACATAAATATTAAGTGACATAATGGCATGAACAAACTTGACATAATGGAAAAGGACCCTTACTGCAATCACTTCCCCGAGTTTGAAAAACCATTTGATGTTTACATTCTGTAAAACTAGTAAAAACAGAAGAGTTCGGGGAGGTGGCAGGTTGTGGCAATTTCTGGAACAAGAATGCTGAATTACTGCCAACATTTACCAAAACTTGAAAGCCATGTTGTCATCAGCTCACGACCATTGCTATTGTATATGTGCTAAATCCGGCTAAGCCATCTTTCACTTGCCAGGGGGTCGTTCCCCAAAGTTGATGCGGTAAGTTGTGTCGCAACTCATGCTCCGCACAAGCTAAGATTTCTATAGTGGCGACTTACGTCTGTTCCCAAAACACCTGTTAGATGGTTCTCAGCTGGTGAAACGCATCAAGAGTACGAACATTCTAAGACTATCTACTCTAAACGTATCGATTAAACGATTGGGAGTATTGTGGGTGTAATGTATGCGAGTATGCGTGATAGTGTTTCGCTATTGTTCTTTTCGCGTAGTGAAATGTATTAAAAGGTAGTGGTACTAAAGTAGGACAGGCATATCTACGGACGACGGGCCTTAACATATAAAGAGGTTATCGGTGTATTGGTGTTCTTACGAGCATAGCCTAGCCCTTAATAGGTTTCCGACCGCCTCTGGTGATTTTACTGTTTTTCAGCCTTTTTCCTATTCTATAATTATTTAGACCACTCTTTTTGGGTATATTGCTCGGAAACAATAACGGAAGTGAATATAAGTTGATGACGTTCAGAATATGTTAAAAGGGAAGATAAATCGGTTTTTTTTTTTTTTTTAGAGAGTTGACAAAACATTAATTTATACCCTTTTTTTTTAATGCACTTAAATAATCACAGCTATCCAAGGTAAACAAAAAAGCATGGGCAAACGGTATTTGGTTCTGCATCGTTTTAGGGAAATTCTCAACAGTGGGCCTTCCTAATGTTCGTTTTCTATCATTTGTTTCAAATAGTTAATATTTTCACAATCTACCAAAAAAGTATTGTTATTCACTAAGTAGCAAAATTGCTGTTAAGTTGGATAGGGTTCCTTTTGGAAACACTCTATGCAAAGTTCTTTACAGGTTATTAGTTTTAATGTCTCCATTGGTTAGAAGAAGTTGTCAATCATCAATCATCATCATCACCACCATCATCATCATATCAGAAGAAGAAGATCATTAAAAAAACAGGAGTGGATAATACTTGATGCGTCCGAAAAGTTGATGGCACACGTTTAACATAAAAGCGTTATATTTTTCTGGATACAGAAAACAATAAAAATCCAATTTGAAAATTGACCCATCCTCAAAAATCCAAACATATAGGCAGATACAAATTAATGGCACAAAAATAAATCACCAAGAATTATAAAATCTTTAACTTTAAACCATACCTTTAACATAATATAATTCAAAAAAAAAAAAACAATGGTGTGTTAACAGGCTTGATGCCAATTTCAAGTTTGGTACCACTGTTAAAAATGTTCCTCATTTACCAGTACTTTACCTTTTAATACGGCAAAACCAATATTCATAATCTTCCGCTTTATTACCTATACCTAACATGAAAATTACCATTTGGAAGCAGAAAAATATAAATAAAAGTGATAAAAAATAATCTACACAGTTGAAAAAGTAGTATTTATGCGCGACCGTTATTATATTTCCGTAATAGTTACGTTATTTTGGGTTAATGTAAGAATCCCGAACTATGACAATCGTTTTACCTATAATGTGTTAACACGTTGTAAGTAACGTCATTAAAAAGGCAAAAATTATTTCCCTATCATTTTTAAAAATAGTTAAAAAAAACTCTTCTCCTCTGTTGGTATTATATGAGTGTAATTGAAAAAAGTAGTTACATGTAATATCTTGATATTATATATATATAGAAAATTGAAATAATAAAGAAGAATATATGTCAAGTTTTCTCGGGACAACAACCTGCGTATAACCATAGAAGGCAACAAAAAAAACTGTTGACTTTTTGAATATTACACTTGACCTACGTTCCGGCACTTATGAACCCTTCATAAAAGCTAACAACACAACCATTGTATGTTCATAAAGAGACGTATCTCCACCCTCAATCATAAAAACATTCCAGGCGGGGCTCAACACACACTGTCGCGAATACATCAAATAAACTGTGTTTTGAAGCGCTAAAACCTGCCCGAACCACTATGCACTCAACAAAAGTGGATACAAAACAATCTTAAATAAACGAAAGTGTGAACCCAAACCAGAGAAATCGCAGCGTGCCCTCGTAACATCACCTGTGTTCAATCAATCCCGCCTATAGTGACAATGTGAAACACTACATTGGCAGAACTTCGTCATCTTCTTGACAAATCCTTCCCACCTGGCCACAACTCCATAACTGTTTAAACCTAAACCGGTGAAATTAAGCTATAGCTGTATGCCTAAGGTCCAACAATCCTATCAATCACACAACAACTTGTTTCTCAACCAAGCGGAAACCGCAACCAAAGATAAGAATTGTAACTGCCAACGCAAACCGAAATGCCCACTCAATGGAAACTGTCCCTACCAGCAGCGTCATCTACCAAGCCACAGTAAAGCGCAATTAAACAACCATATTAGGCAACATATGTCGGACTCACCGAAAACACATTCAAAACCACGTTTCAATGGACAGCAACACACCTCAAGCTTCAAAATAAAGAACATCGTAACGCAACTAACCTGAGCGAATACGTTTGGAAATAAAGGACAAGGATTCCAACGTTCTATCACATGGAAAATAACTGAGGGCAGAGCTAAACCATACTCTACAATAAGTAACCTTGCAACCGTGCCCTTGAAGGAAATTCTTTATTATTTATAGACCACACCTCTCTTCACTCAACAAAAGAATGACTCAACCAGTGTAGCCACACAGGAAAACCCTTACACTGCTGACTTTACTATGATAGATTCCTGTTATAAATCCACAGCCATGGATTTATTACCCCCTTGACTTTTGACATAATCATTAATCATCTTCTGTATATGTAACCTTATATGACATCTAGTATTATGCATTTTGTTTCTGAGGAGTGAGTGTCTGTTTGCAGGCCCTCACGAAACAGTGAACTGTAAAACAATTTAATCAAGTCGTAAAATTGTTTATTATCTCTATATATATATATATTTATTATCATTAACACTAGTGCCACGCCTAAAAAAACTTCCGTTAAGTGCGAAGGGGGGGGGGGGGGGCGGGGGGGTTTTTCCCCTAGGGACCCACCCCAGAAAACCCCCGTTCCCATGGGAGTTTGATCATGACCCTAACACAAATAAATGGGTGTTCACGTAGAACCACATACCCACAATAAAATGAAAATCCGAACCTTTACCTATGACCTATGGCCAATTGAAAAAATTGGCACTCTTCGAAAAGGATTGGTTCGCACATTTCCCATCCTCAGCAACTCCCCATATAAGGTTTTTGAACCAAAATCAATCATTATATATCTCCTCTAGAATAACCAATTAAAATAATCATTGCAAAATTAGCCAAATTATACCATCTGTATTTTTTCTCAGAAACTTAAAAATCGCCTTATTTTTTTTTTCCCATAGACTAACACCGTTAAGAGCCGGCATGACAAAATTAAAATTGATGCTTATCACATAATAAAGGTTATTTGATTTAATGTTATTAATTATTACTTACTTACCTCCTAAGTTATACCTCTAAGCACATAAATCCCAAGATTTAATTACTTTAATTTTTTAATTATAAAAATATCTTGATTTTTTCACTTCCGTTAGTACCCAAGGGGGGGGGGGGGGGGTTCTTAGGGACCCAACCTAATTATTCGAATGAAGGCCGAGGCGATTTAAATTTTTTTTTGTATCAGGAGAAGCGTATTCATAAATCAGACAATTAGCAAAGAAACTCCTTGAAAAATTTGATTGCGTAACGCGAGAATTCGCAAAAAATCAAAATGTTAGGTACTATGGAACCCCCCCCCCCCTTGTGCACGTAGTGGTTACGTCAGTATGTAGTGAATAAGGTTTAGGGGCTTTGTAATCTCAAGTCCCTGGTTCGAATCACTGTGTAAATACATGTAGTAAGTTTATTCAATTATGATGATTGTAATTTGTGACATTACAATGTGTACATTGCCATATAAAACATAGGCTATAAACTGGTTTTAAAATCTTTATTTTCTTTCACGTTTTCGCTTTGTTTATTGCCTTTTTTTTCCTCAAATTATTTGCCTGAAATATACCTTTTACAACCACGTGGTAACTGTAAATACGTTTGTATGATGCCGTAGCTACAACGTGAAAAATTTGGGAAAAAAAAAAAAAAACAGAGTATCGTAATACGTTTTATTCTTAATTGTTTTAAACCGTCAAAAGCAGAACAATAACGTTGAAGCTGAAGATTTTAACGTACACACTGGTACGGCGCCGTTATTTTACGTTCCCTGGATTGGTTTCGTAATTTTTTACGGCTCCATTATTTTACGTTCTGCACTGTTAGTGAGTTCCCAGCTGCCAGTCAAATCTGTTTTTACAGGTTTTAATAAACATGATAAATAGACTATAATTTAGTTATTAAGAAGTATCAATACTTCGAAGATAGTAAAGTGTATTTAATATATTTTAATTATTATTATTATTATTAGTATTATTATGTTACTTCCGCCCACAGGGTTTTCATATATAACCGTCTAAGGATCTACTCTATTATTCAGTACCTTTAAAGGGTGTTCATTATGTCACATAGCTCGTATAGTAGGCCTTAGGCCTAATCAACTGTTGTGGTAAGCTGTAGTCTTCCAAACCTCCCTCCGTTGGTTTGTATAATCTTGAATTTGTAATTTTTGTATTTGGTATTTCTCCTCATCGATGAAATGAAATCGTTGCTAAACTTGCTCAATAGCTTACGTATGTTTTTTTTTTTAAGTCTACACCACCCCCGAGTATGACGTAGTTTCGTGGGCGTAACTTTTGGTCGGACTTAGGTCACAACTGCAATACGTGTCAGTTTGGGGAATGCGTGGAACACAATAGTTTGTGTACTAAGTCACAACTGTAATCGCTCGACGAAGACCTCAGTCGTAAATTTTAGTTGTCGGTAGCTCCGTAATTACGGTAATCTGTTCCCACAGATTGCAAATCTGTTATCCAACAGATTACTCTCTGTTCCCCACAGATTTCAATCTGTTCCACAGATTGCAATCTGTTCCACACAGATTGCATCTGTTCCCAGTGTTTGACACTGACTTTTAATCACGTAATTTATTGTGTTCACACCGACAACCTTCTCACTTTTTGGGGCATTTGTCTTCACTTTGAACTCGGAATTATAAATAGCAATATGTGGTGTGCTCAAGCGCAGATACAATATGTTCCCACCAGATTGACAATCTTTAGCCACAGATTGCAATCGGTCCCCACAGATTGCAATTGTGGGACAGATTGCAATCTTTGCGGAACAGATTAAGTAATATGATGGGAACAGATTGCAATTGGTGGGAACAGATTACGTAATCGTGCGCCACAGATTGCAATTCTGTTCCCACAGATTAACGTAACTGTCCACACAGATTGCAATCGGTTCCCACCGATTACGGAATCTGTTCCACAGATTGCAACTGCTTCCCCAGATTGCAATCTGTTCCCACAGATTGCAATTCTGGTTCCCACAGATTGCAATTTGTTAGCCACTTTGCATCTGTGCCAGCGATTGCAATCTGTTCCCACAGATACGTAATCTGTGGGAAACCAATTGCCAATCTGTTCCCACAGATGTAATCTGTTCCCCAGATACGTAATCGGTGGCCACAGAGTGCAATCTGTTCCCACAGATTACGTAATCTGTTCCCACAGATTGCAGTCTGTTCCCACAGATTACGTAATACTGGTCCCCCAGATTGCAATCTGTTTCCCACGAGATCGTAATCTGTTCCCATAGATTGCCAATATGTGGCCACAGATTTTAATCTGTTCCCACAGATTGCAATCTGTGGCACCAGATTACAATCTGTTTCCCACAGAGTGCAATGTGTTCCCACAGATTAAGTAATACTGTCCCACAGATTGCAATCTGTTCCAATCCCCTTTTCCTTTTCCAACCCCCCTTTCCCCCCCCCCCCTTTCACACCAGATTACGTAATCTGTTCCACAGATTGCAATCTGTTCCCACAGATTACGTAATCTGGTCCCACAGATGCAATCTGTTCCACAGCTTACGTAATTGTTCCCACCAGATTGAAATCTGTGGCCACAGATTTAAATCTGTTCCCACAGATACGTAAATTGTTCCCCCCACAGATTGCAATATGTTCCCACAGATACGTAATCTGTTCCCACACATTGCGTAATCTGTGGGAAAAATTTACGTAATCTGTGGGATTAGATTGCAATCTGTGGCACCAGATTACAATTGTTCCCACAGATTGCATCTGTTCCACAGATTACGTAACTGTCCCACCGATTGCAATCTGTTACCACAGATTACTAATCTGTTCCCACAGAGATTGCAATCTGTTCCACACAGATGCAATCTGTCTCACAGATGCAATATGTTCCCAGATGTTGCCATGACTTATCAACGTCATTTATTGTGTCACCGACAACCCTTATAACGTTTTACATTTGTCTTCACTTTGACCTCGGAATTATAAATAGCAATATGTGGTGCTCTCAGCGCAAGATACCCAATCTGTTCCCACAGATTGCAAATCTGGTCCCCACCAGTTACGTAATCTGTTCCCACGTAATCTATGTTCCC
>JAMKCH010040477.1:0-14137 GCA_023653785.1 Ophioderma brevispina | reverse complement strand
AACTTGATAACCACATAAGTTTATGATTATTAAAACAAGATGGATGCTGTCTTTAAGACTTCACTACGAGGCAGGCACTAAAGCAAGCAGCATTTGATCCCCGTGATGGCACCATCAATAGGGACATCCTTGGCACCGGAATGCGCAATACAGCTCGCACAACAACAGAAGAGTGCCTCCGAAGCTGTCAAGAATATGTTGGGACACTTAACAAAGGCAAACAAGCTACGTTCAAATACTAATTGGATTGATGTAAAGAGTTCAGACAAACAATCTGACCCCGTAAGTAGAGTTGTTCGAGTTGCTGGAATTAAATCTTGGACAGTTGGTACCCTGCATCTGCCTATGAGCGACAGTCACAAGGCAGGAAAATATGCACGACTCGTCTTGGAGAATGAGCAGTGGCACTTTACAATGTTTATGCCTTGTCTCAGCTATCTAAAGCTAATGTCTACAAAATCTTGTATACAATGGCTTCTCAACGAGATTTTTATTAAATCCAGCCACTACAGGCTTGCAATTTAACAGGTACAGCATATTTATTTGAACCAATTCTAAAACAATCATTTGTGCTATGGTCTCTAGCAAGTAGGGAGCAACACAAAGTATTCATGTACTTCATCAATGTCTGTCCTTGTATTTCAATGAAAGTACCTGCATACATGTTATGCAAGCATGTAGGAGTTGCATGTTGGTGCACTCAACAGTGATCAAGGAGCATGGCCATTACTGCCTTGTGCGAAAGCCATTTGTGTAATTGTGATCAAAAGAAACACTGAAAACATTTGATGGGGTTACGTAAAGCAGCTCTAAGAATGGATGTAAGCAACCCATCGTCAATTATAAACGCTCTTCTCATGTAACTTGCGATGGGTTCCTTTTGTAATCCGATTACTTATTGATGCCTCCACCAAAAGCACAACTGTGTGAAGGGATCAACCAGATGGGACATATTGAAAGGTGTGTGAAGTGGACTACTGATCTGCAGGGGTGTCCTATTTTTCCAGAGAAAATCAGAATGTTCCCCCCATCGCCACATTTGTACCCAAATTCTTCCCCCAAATTAACACAGGTTCAAACATCAAAATTCTTCACCACAAGTGACCATAGAGACAAAACCTATTCCCCGCCTCAGGGATGATTAATGGAATAATGACACCCCTGCTGATCTGCCAGGCTAATATCAGAAATTGCAAACTGTTAACTAGGCCAAAATAAGACTTGTAAATAAAAAGTACAAAGAAGAGAAAGAAATTGCTCATAATACTTCAATTAAAGGCGTTGTTTCCGAGTTATGTGCATTGTGTTCTTTATGAGAGAGCCTGGCACTTGCAACATACACCCCATCAAGTACCGTGGGAAACAAACCTTGCGGGTTTTGATGGTAGACGCATTAATACATGATGTTGCAATGCCCTATTCAATGCTATGCTATATTGATGGTTCTTAACCACTAAAACGGTGTTTTTGTTAATTGGACTGAAACGCCTTGAGGGCCTCTAAAATTTCTGGACGGACAATGATTGAACAAATAAGCCTTTCATTGTATCAAAACGATTACTACTTCGGGTAAATAAGGGGGTCCAAAGACGATCGGAAACAAGCACCGTAGGGTGTGCTCATAATTACTGTGTAATAAAAGTGTGCAGTGATGTCAGCATTTTGAGCAATGTAAATTTTCATCACAGATAAGCCGTAATGGATCAGACTGGGTCACAACCAATTTTGGCTGTAAATCTAAATTAACAAAAAAAATATTTTCAAATGATTTAATGTAACCATTTTTTTTGTATGACTGTATTTATTGGTGATATTCTTTTTTTCTTTGCAGCCAATTTCTAAAGAGCTATTTGATGGAGCCATTAAGATCCTTGTGGAAGACGAATACTTCTTCCGTTCTGGAAACACTCTTCGCAAGTTATAGAATGACACAGACTGCCTTGAAGGATTGAATGGACAATAAAATCCAGATGAGATGATTGGAATTAAACCAAAGCAAAACCACCATGAATGTTCAAGATGCAATATCTGTAAGAGTTTTGATAAAGGAGGTTGAAGATAATGGAAAAGGCAAAATAGCTATAAATATTAGAAAAAGTGAAAAATTATATTGTGAAAAACTTTGAAAAGGAAGAAAATAAAAAAAATGTACACTTATTGCTGTAAATATATTTCAAATAGCATTATCTTGCAAATATGTGTTAACCTGATGTATAATCTAGTTAAGCAAAAAGTGATGTAATTCAATCACCATTTGAAAAAAAAAAAATACCAAGCGATAACATTTTGGTGAACAAAATTCCTTATAGTAACACATTTCATATTTTTGTATGTTTAATATTAGAAAAAAAGTTTTTGGCATTGTTTGCAGAATTTTGTACAGAATTTCTATTTAATGCCATAATAATTACAATTTGTACAGCATTTTGTAAAATTTACTTAAAAGGTAAGCCAACACTATAATGAATTATGTTAGTGAGAATTGGGTTGGGGATAGGTAGAGAAAATTGTGACCATTCCTAGATCAGATGCTCATTGACAATTATATTTTTTGGATTGTAAAGAAACTTTTGGTTATCCCTTATCAAAGAGTGATGCAACATTATGGTGCCACAAGATTAACTCTGTCACCTTTCTTAAGAGTATCTCTGATTGGTTCATTTCATGATGTAACATGATATAACCTTTGAGTAACCAATCAAAACAGACCATCTGATATCTGCAGAAACATCAAGGCTTTTCTTAAAATGTTTGATTGGCTGAATATTTCATATCACCATATGTATAACCAATAATTGACCGGTAGTCGGGGTTTAACATTTGTTGACTATGTAATTTGGGATACAGGCAAAAAATATGGCACTAAAACAATACAATTGAGGACTTGCTGGTTTTCCTGAAGTCATAGTTGAAATGTCCAGATGACATCGCACCAACACAAGTTTAATTGTGTATCAATGCGTTCAAATCCTGATATTTCAAAACCAAAGGTGAACAGGTGCTTCAGTCTATGGTAATGCGTCGTGTGAAGTTAATGATTCACAAATGAGTGTTCACGTCAACATTTTTGGCAAAAGGTGCCATTTTTAGTCAAAACATTGCCTCCTGCATGATTACAATTTTGAAATTGCGACACATGTATGTAGTGTACTTGTGTTGGAGTGACATCATCTGGACATTTTGACTACGACTTCTTGGACTTCTAACGGAATGTTGGTTATTTCAACAACAGTGAATTTGATTTTGGGGCAAGACAATGGTAACGCAATTGCAAAATTGCCTTAACTTTGGTTGTATTGAAGGACAAGTAGGCCTGGTTCAGTTTAGTCTGGGACATGCAATACAGTGCTTGGACAAATGCGATGTATGCCTGACAACATGTTTGTTTTGTATACTATTTCTGTTATTTTTTAAAAACATTTTAAAAGATGATGGCTACAAAGCAAAAAATCTAATTTCAGGAGATCATAGAACTTACTATTGTTTAATTTGATAAGCCAAATTAGGTCAGTAGATTTCAAATAACTACTGAAGTCAGGGAAATCATTGTTTACATATTTAAAATCATGGTTTATTATTAGATGGATAGTAACCTGGTTAAAATTGAACACTTGTAAACATTTGATATTATGAATGATCCAATGACAAAAAATGACAACACAATTTTTTTCACTGATGAGCTTTCATTTTTAGAAAAAATTAAATAGCACACTGAACAACATTTCCTGTTAGAATTTTTTAGAGGTGGGCAACTTGCATCACTATGAGTTACAATATGCTAATCCACCAAGGACACAGTTCAGCGAGTTGTACATACATTGACATGAACTGACCTTGTGTGATCTGGGAATCATATATCATACCCAAAAAACCAGGGGTATTATTTTCTAAATACATTGGTGAATGAAAGCTACTGAACTGTGCCAAGGGAATTGAGTTTTTTTCTAGCTCTTAGTGCATGTCATAATCTGCATGAAAGGAGGGGGGGACCTAAGTTGTCTTGGGGCACACAGCTGTTTGAAAGTATCTAATATCATGATAAAATCGAAATAAAACAAAAAATATCAATGATGACGCAGTTTCGACAACTAATTTCGATCATTTATTCCACCGACTACATCCTATGTAGATTGCAGGCAAATATGAATTTCCTTAAAAATTTAGTTTTACACATCTTTCTGTGGAGAAATCTCATATAGAGGGTGATTTAACATACAAATCATCACCTTTGTAGTCCTATTTGGCAAGATTTCCGCGATGGATTTTTCTGATTTTTGCAGAGGTAATAGCTCTTGCATGTCCCGACTTGTATCAGTTGTCAAAACTGTGTCGCCACTACTTTGTTTTTAAAAATAAGAGACCACTTGCATAGTTCAAGCAGCTGTGGGCATCCCAACCTACTCAAACCAATTGGCATTCAAAACCATGTTGACACACATCACCCTTTGCACATGAACTCTGGAGGATTTTGAACAGACCTGTAGAATTGAAACACTCAAGAATAAGACAATTTAGTTAGTGTTGGTTGAATGTTTACAGGTATTGGATTTGCATTACGAGGTGTACTTCACAAGATTATTCACAAGTTAACAGGTGAGATCTAATCCTTAAAACAAGTTTTTTGGATGTTTTCACAACACAATTTTTGTGTTAACTGATAATCTTGTTTTGAAGTTAAGTACTAAAAATTGTTCCAAGGTTTTTGATCTTATCTGTTAACAATTAATCTTTGGGGAACAAACCAAAATAATGATAGTCCTGTAAACATAACAAGATTGTTAGAAGGCTTGTCCCTTAATGTGTTTGTAACGAAATCAGTATTTTAGACTGCCACTCTTTGAGCAGCTTCAGATTCAAGTTTACAAGAAAATCCTCAGCTCAATGAGACCAATCTCCCAATACTATTGTTTGATCATCAAAAAATAGGAAACATTGTGTGCGTGTCCAAAAAATAGGGCACAAACTTTGCATCTCTACATGGTGCATTCACCTAAAATTCCTGTTGCATGTGTTCATACTCTTAGCTGTAGATCATTGAACTGTTTTTTTTTTTATAACAGACGCTAATCACGCTGCGGCCATCTTGTGACTAAAGCTAGGCTTCGGTGACAATGCAGATTAGTAATTGTAACTTGTGCGTACTGTTGCTCATGCTTCCACATTCCACAGAAGCACTTCTGCGCGAGTGGCAATTGCACACGCCACCCGAGTCTGGCTTTAATTCCAAAATGACAAAGCAGGAACCATCTATTGGATGTTGAGTTATTTCAATGTTGATGTTACATTTAAGAAAATTTATTCATGAATTGTTACCAATTTTGTATGGTAATGTTGATGTTCCAATAAACCTAGTTGGCCAAAATAATCTGAAGATGTTGGGTTTTGTTTACTTTTGTACTAACTAATAAGGTTGCTTAATGCATAGCTCAGATTAGTTTTGTCAACTGAACAATGCAAATGGAGGTACAAAACAATCCTAAATAAGGCCTAATTGTATTACACCCTTTACACCTATTGTATTATGCATTTTATTCTATCAAATTGGAAAGACGTGATACAAGGTAGGAAGAGGAGGTATAGTGTTCTTCCCACAATGCATTTCAATACAATTTTTGCACCGGTTGTCTTATATTATAGTGACCAAAATTACTTAATTGCAAGATTAAGATGAGTTCTGTTCATTCAGGTAATTTTTGTCACTAAAATCCATGAAAAACCCAGTGCAAAAATGTATTGGAAGAACTGCATTGTGGGAAGAACACTACCTCTTCAAGGTTGGTGTGAAGGGTGTAATGTAATTATGCCATAAATTCTGTATGTGTGGGTTAAGGTTTACCATTTTTTTTTTCATGTTTTGGCTCATTTAGTATAAAAACTTAATACAATGATGCATATTCCTAAATGTGTCACCAACTTGTATTCCAGGAGTACCTCAACACAATGGTGCAATTCATTATTTTTAGTAGGAATAGAGAAACTTGTATATCATTTTACACTATACTTTAATTACCACCAAATAGGCGAGCCTCATAACAATGCGAACTGATATGGAATAAGTGTAGGCGCTTGCAAGACGATGCAAGAGGCGCAGCGTATATATTATGCGTGGCACGCGTGATTCTCTGCAAACGCTCGAGTACATTTGATTTACTTTTACGTACGGAACGATAACGGAATAATTCCGCCTATGTGGTAATCAAAGTATAGGTATACCTCCCTATCAAAATTTCATAAATAAAAATTATTACAGCAAGACACGAACCCACAATGTACAGACTACATTAGACCATAGTCCACTCCATTAGTTTGTTGATGATTCCTACATTATGTCCGATTTTAATCTTAAGGTGATTGGGTCACGATAGATCCGTTCGATAGATTTTAAGATTTCGTATAAATGAACTTTCATCAATGTACGTCAAATATCAGAAATAAAAATATGGGGTCACCGAACTCGTTTTTGAGAAAAATTCTATTAAAAACGCCTATTTTTCCCAAAAATTTGTACACACGTCTATGGAAAATTCATTTTTCATGGACATTTTTGAATATTAAAAAAAATCGGTTCGATAACTTTTGTCCAAATTTTAATAAGAGTTGCGCACTAACAAGATCTGTCGATTACTGAAGAAAAAAGTAGGGGTCACCGAATTATTTTTCTGTTATTTTCGAAAATAACTGCATTTTTAGTAGTCTAAAATACCAACGCGATATTGAGGTGCGTAACACGCCACAAGTGTCACGCATGGCAAGCGCTTAAGCTGACACGCGAACAAAAACAGGCACGCAAAATGTGCGCACTGATTAAAACTTATGAGCATTGTTTTTTCCCCTCTTTGTAATTTTTAATCTTTAATATTGATATGTTGTGATGTATAAAAAGACTATGGTAAGAAAAGGGAAGAAAAAGTTTATGGAAAGGTGAAAGGGAAAGCAAGGGCGTGTCCAGATTTCGTGATTTTGAATGCATTTTAAGCGTGTACTCTGAAACCATTATTAGCTGCATGGACCAATATAGGCCTACCTATATTTCTTACACTTTTCTGAATACTGTTGTCAAATTCGTTCCTTTTACGAAGTATAAGCGATATTAATAAAATTTGTCATTGGGAATAGGTGATTTAAGATTTGCATCATTTCAATGTTTTTAAAATGATTATGAAGTTTCAAGTAATTGAGTCAAATCTTCACGAAAATATAATCAACATTCCTTTTTATTTTACGGTCATTTCCGGCCATAACCTTAACTGAATTATCCTTCTTTTTAGTAATTTAGCGTTTTCCATAAAAGACATAATTGGGGGGGGGGGCTGTTGGGAATACTGAAAAAAATGTCTTATATCTACATAAGTTACATAAACTGTGATTTTTTTGGATATTCCTGGATCTTACACGAGGCAAATAATGATTGTCTGTTTATCTGTCGGAAATTCGGTAAAATGACACGTGATATTTCCTTCAACGAAACCTATATAGATCATATTATCAAGTTTATGCATTTAACACTCACTATAAGACCTAAATAGGGAAATGTTGTTGGAAAACAAAATACTCTTGTCATCTGAGATTTATTCATTAGACATTTTCTGAGCCTGACATAGAATATAAGAAAACACTTTTTGATACTACATTGAAAAGTGTTGTTGAAAGAAAATAAGGACAGAAGCCGCTTATTTTCGGAAAAAAGATATTTAGTTACTTGATGCCCCATGTATAAGTAGCAATAATCTTTGACTAAAGTTTTTGTTTTAATAATGGCATTAATTTTTGAACATCACATAGGCCCTACTTCATTGGAAACGGGTAAAGGGCCCAAGCGTGCTGCTAATCTCTTCGAAGGTCGCACAGCTTACGCAAGGGTGGTTTTTTACGCTCGCGGACATCTAGGAACGCCAAGTCCTCAATTTTGGCCAGAAATATCTGCTTGGGGGGACTGGTTGCCGCAGTCTAACGTGACCCATCATCACCTTAAATAC
The DNA here is from genome assembly GCA_023653785.1 of Ophioderma brevispina. Lineage (NCBI taxonomy): Eukaryota > Metazoa > Echinodermata > Ophiuroidea > Amphilepidida > Ophiodermatidae > Ophioderma > Ophioderma brevispina. Next base: position 6,161 of record JAMKCH010040477.1, on the reverse strand, counting down.
ACTATCAGTGAGATTGAAAATATTTGAAATTTGCAGGGATAGCTTCACAGTTAAGGAATCGTCTGTAGGAGCTTCTCATAAGTTAACCCTTTACACTGTAGAATAACATAAAAGGAAGAAACGGCAGTGTTCCAAAAACGATTTCCGTTCAATTACGTGTTGTAGTAAGTGTCCGTTCTGCCATTATGATTAAAATCTCTGATTATGTCCTTAATTAGTTGCTTCTGGTCTTATCGTTAGTAGGGTATGTTTAAGGATACCTGTACTTGTCACGTACATGTACAAATCTGATTTTGTATTTATTCGATTTGCTTTTTAGCAAATCACTGAAGGTGGCTTTAAAAGGTCCTGGTCCAATCACTCCGAGCCTCATCCCAGGGACCCCAGTTTTCCAGAAGTGGTTTCAAAATTTTGGTATTAGAAAAAAACTACTATCCCCTCATTTACCCTGTGAATCTTAGTAAAAGGATTTTGGTTGGATGTTAAGGCAAAATATGCCCCATTTTGGTCAAAGCCAATATTTTATATCAGAACTGTGGGTAAGTACAATATCACATTTTCAGCTCATCTTCAAAACTGGTTGAAATATCGACGAGAAATTGTACGCTTGGTTTTTTTGGTGAAGCCATCTATCAGAGAAAAAATTATTAAAAACATAAACTTCATTAATCCAGGTCATTCCCTTTAAACAAACACCAGCGATCAATTTTAAGGTTTGATTATGAGCGATATCTCGATCAAGCGTAAGTTTGAACTTGCTGTAAGTTCAACTTACGCTTGATCGATTTACGCTTGATTACAATCGATCGAAACTTTGTGAAACGGGCCCAGGTCTCAGATTTTAAAGCTGCATACTGTTTCAGATATGGATAGGCACATTAACTTTCAGTGAATGTGTGAGCACATATAACTCGGGCAAGATACAAACCCTCATTAGGTAATTATTAAGATAACCTTTGAAGGTCAACGGTGATGTTGCGATTACTTACTACGGCGACTTTTTGCAGTTAGCACCTTGAGTTTCAAGATTGCCAGAAGTTCTTTGTGGCATGCCCTATCATTCACCTGGTATATGTTGATACTGCAATGGGCAGTTTGAAGGGGTTTGCAAGTTGGGGTCAAAGGTTATGAAGGGCTAAGTAGGGTATTTGAACTTTGTGCATTTGTTGTACATTTTGGGTTAAAATACTCTTTTCATAATCGTTTCTTTGAGGGTGTATTTAGTCAATCCCACAATGCACGTGTTTTTGGAAATTCCACCTCAATAAGGTGATGGCACAAAACCTCTATTCCTAACACACAAAACCCTGACTTGCTCATTTTAGCCCGGGGTGCGTGCCTCCCGGTAATTCTGCAAAATGTTGCAAAATCAGCCCATTTTGGACACTTTCAGCCCCCCGGTAATTTTGACCTTTTTCAAATCCTGGATCCGCCTCTGTACTTAAAGGAATTTTTATGATCATGAAATGTTTTGTGGTCTTGAAACTTCATGAACACTAACATCAGGGGGATATTGTGACAGCAGATTCATTCCGGATGCGTGTTCCATTTTGGTTAGGTTGATTGTTTTATTTATCTCCTGCCCAAATGCTTGGGCCAATTGCAGCCAAACTTGATCATAAGAACCACTGGTACAAGATTCAAATGTGGTGTAATCCAATTATGGTGGGAGGTCATATGGACCTATTAAAGGGGCGTTCTTTAAAAATCTATCCATTCGTTTTACCGCTTAAATCAATGCTATGATCACCAAATTTGGTCAGTATAAGGGACCGTTCATTAATTACGAGGGAGGGGGGCTGGGAGAATTTCCAAGTTGGTTTGGAAAAATTACGCAACCCCCCTATTACCACAATGTAAAATTATACAACCCCCTACTGCCACATGAAAATTTACACAACCCCCCCCCCCAATGCATACAGTTCATAATTTTTATTAATTAGGCCAAATGCTTAACTCCTGTTAAATGGTGTCCATTGTTCACACAATGTTACAGGCAAAGAAGTTAAAGGGGGATGGTCCGATTTAAGGATATGAAATTTTAATCTTGATAGATTGGCCTTCACTCCAAAAACCCATCTGCAAAGTTTCGCGCCGATATTTCAATCCGTTTTGATGCGAGAGCTAAAAACGTGATTTTGTAAGCCCGTAGAGTACTGTGTAAAATTAATATTGGTCGACCAAAATGGGGCACAATTTCGCTCATAACTTCCAAACCAAACAGCATTTGGCTCTAAGATTTCACAGGATAAATGAGAAAAATAGTAGCTTTCTTCTGATACCAAAATTTTGACCACTTCCGGTAAAATCCGGGGCTTCTGGGGACGAGGCTATTAGCGATCGGGCCATGGACCTTTAAATGATCTGATGCTTGGCTTCATTTTATTTCAATTTCTTATTTCTTCAAAAAGGCCCCAGGAAAGGCAAACCAGTTTTCATAACAAAAAAAGTCAAAGTCAATCAAATATGTTTCCCATTCCAAAATAGTAATGGCGCTTAATAAATGTCCTGTCTTTGCCTTGAAAGTCTTCCGGATCATGTAAGGATTTTTATTGTATCCATTCATCCATATCACTATTAAGATCTTCTGTTTATTCTTCATCCTCATCACTTGTGCTAACTGTGCTGCAGACATCGCCCTCTTCCTCACTTCCATCCTCGCTTTCATTTAAGTATTCAATCTTTGTCTCGATCTTGCTGCCAGGGACATCAATTTCGTTTTGCCATGGGCGGGGGGCAGGCTTGCCCAGCGCCAGCCCTTTATGAAGGCAACCCCCGCGTTGTGCCCCGAGCTTAGTCCTGCCCATATTTGCGTGCGAAGCGTGCTAAAAAATTTTGCCATTTGGAAGATAAAATCCTTACTGAAATGTAATTTGTTTAATTAGAACAAAATGGCGCGGAGCGCGGGCATTTTAACAATTTAAAACTTTATGGCTTCACAACACTATACGACCGGTTATTTTTGCGTCACAAAACGGACCACCCTACATGAACAGGCAATCAAACATTGGCCAGGAGCCATGATCCAGATTGACACCCCCTCGTCAAAAATGTTGGGGGATCCCCATTCCCCCGGGATATTACGCCTATTCTGCCTGTAGACATGGACAATAACCCTTCTGATCTGGTCTTTCTTGTTCCTGTAGTGTGGTAATTTTCGTGTTGAAGATATTGTTCAATCATGAACTAGCAGTTTCCAATATCCCTTGTTCTACAAGTTGTTCCCATTGTATTCATGTTTCCTTATTTGAATTTCGTTTCTCCCCTTTTTGCTCCATGGGCTCTCATTTCTTTCTGCCAAGTTCAGCACCAATAAAGATTGATCCTTATTATGGTTTCATCAACTATGTATTTTGACTAAATCTTCTGTCTGCTTTCATCCTGTCCTCTAAAGATGAAAGAGTTTTCGCCAAACATCTCCAATTGCGCAGGCGATTGGAAGTCGTCTGGCCTTCCTTGTTAGCCCTCTTCTTTCACCATCAATATGTTAACAGCAGCCCAAATGTATCAGTCTTTTCTGTTGCATTTGTCTGATTTAACATGTGTGTGTGGATTTTTGGTTGTGCATGTCTTTGTAGGAAGGACTGGATAAAAATTTTACATGACCCCCATATCCCATACAAAAAATTACACGACCCCCTATTTGGCCAATCCAAATTTACATGACACCCCCCTTATTTTTCCCCAGGCCCCCCCTCCCTGTAATTAATGAACGGTACTAACACCGGACTCAAGGCCCATATGAGGTATACGCAGATTGTGGGCCAAAGGGTAGGTAGGTGGATTATACTAGGGGCATCATTTGGTTAGGTTGACTGGTTTTTGTAATCTCATGCTCAAAAAATGCTTGGGCAATGGCAGCCAATCTTGATCAGAAAGAACCACGGGCTCAGCTCGAGACTCAGGTTCATGCAAATGGTGGTTGTAATCCAAATTATGGTGGGAGGTCAAAGGTCACGTTAACGGGGCATTCTTTGAAATTTGAAAATCTTCCATTTAGTTTTTCCACAAATCAAATTCTATTATCACCAAAGGACATCGCCAGGGGGGGTGGGACGTATTTCGATTAGTAACGCGCATGGACCGACGGGGCTAAAACACCAAACAATTATCCTGAGCTTTTGCGCATTTGCGTTGTACACAAGGGCCAGGTCCGATGAACGGTTTTTGAAATCGTGAAGGCTCCGTGAGCATATGTCTGTTGAATGCACCAAAAGGTTTAATTAAATTACTTAATTTTAAAAAAGTTTTAAAACACAAATTACTGCCCATTCCCACAAAAATATGTCAGGACACGAGGCGCACGTAATAGCAACATAACAGATCATGCCCGTGTTATACAACGCATTTTCATGCATGTTAGCTAAGGCAGACTGTCACTGACTGGGTTACACACGCCTTGCCACGCATTGCAACTCAATTACAATGATTGTGTATGTGGCGCAAAGTGGAAAAATTTCGTTCCATATGCAAATTACATACTACTAAAATCATTGCCCGTGTCTCCTACAAACAAATAAACATGGGATAGCGGATGCTGCAGTGAGCACAAACCGCGCTCGGGCTAGCCTAGGGAAAAAACGTAGTCTGTGTTACAGACCTTGTAACTGTCTTACTCATATGGAAACATAACTACCGGGGGTACTATAAGCTAAAAAGGACCAACCAACTTGGATCTCGGTTTCTTCGAACCTCTCTGAGTTTCACCCCCAACCCATTTAATTTTCCAAAATCTCAGCCCGAGTCTTTGACAAAGGACTAAGTACAACGGAGTAAACTTGAGAATTTCGGGCATGTCAGAAGAGTCATTATCAATCTTCTGCTTTACATTTACGAATCACCTATTCATGCCAAACATCAAAAATGTCAAAAAATGAACGTAAAAGGTTCCCTGTACTAGGTGGCACTCAGTCATGCTTCACACACACACACTCAATCGCCTCGGTCAGCTATATTTACTATCATTTGCCAAGTATGTATCGAGAATTCTGCAAGTTTTCTTGATCGTAGATTTAAACATTGCGGGGGGCACGGGTGACCTTTGATCGAATTCTCAGTTACCATTCCTATGCCCACTGTTAAACCGTATGCCGGCATGAATCTGATCCACAAAAGAACCGTGTCGTCAAATTGGAAATAGTCTCTGATACAGCTTGAATGAAATACAAGAAGTATGCTGTAACTTTGTTGAATGTGGCGATGTGTTGTAACATGAAGACGTAGAAGGAGAGTGGGCAACGGCGAAATTTTAAATTACTTGGTCAGGTAAGGGATTTTTGGAAAAACGCGCACGGAAATTCAAAATATAGGGTTTTTTACTAAAAAATCTAGTTGGTGCTCACTTGGTGAGCGCCCAGATAAATCTCCGCTAAATTACTTCTGATTTCTCTGTGCCATTTTAAGCACTGGTGCTGTTATTGGTTTAAAAGAAAAGGTCACCCCAAAAAAAACGAACTTTTAGAGGATATTTCCTATATGATTCTACAGGCACCCAAAAAGAACCCTTCCCCAATGTAGTGCATTTACTTTGGTGTCCTGCCCCCCTGGACATCGCAGCCCGGCTAGAGGAGGAGGCCTCTATAATCATAGTTATATTTCACCAGGGGGGTAGGACATGACCTGCTCGATTTGGGCAATTGGGGATTTCCAAAAGGTAATTGGGGGAACGCAACGTTGCGTTTACATGCCAGGACTGTGTGCAGGCTAAAAAAATCTCTTCCGTAAAACCTTGTAAATAAAAAAAATCGTTGTTAAATGTTCTATACTTGGAATAAATTATTTGCTTCAAAATCCATCAGGTTAGTGGATTAACCCCCTGCAAATAATGTATTACAAATAACAGTCATTTAGATGTTAAAGTCAACTAGGATTTAAAATGACAGTGTCCCTAAAAATGTGAAAATTAATTTGCAATAATGTAAAGCTTGCTATCAGAAAGGTCCACATATGTGAAAGGATTAAGCTGAAAAATATTAATTGCGTACAAAATTGGGCATTTCTAATTCGTATAGAGCAAATACAAAATTCGTCTGTTTTATATTGAAAATAAGCAAATCAAATCGCCCTTTCCTCTCTTTTAATACATTTCTGTAGCTAATGTAAGGATAAGCGGGAGGTAAGGATATATGAGTGTCTAATCATATGAAATTACTATAATGACG
>JAMKCH010040476.1:0-32412 GCA_023653785.1 Ophioderma brevispina | reverse complement strand
ATGCAAGCATTATACCCACACACTGTGCATCAGTGTCCATTATTATTTTTTGCGTATTAATGACTCAATTTGCATTTGCTCCTGCCAGGTGGATCTGATGGACACGTTTTAACTTGCAGTAATTTTGAGTTCTACCTATAAGGATCCTTCCAGTGTTAATCATAATCTGTGGGTTTTCCAATAAAGGGTGGCAACACCACAAATGTCGCCTTTCTTTATTGTGTTATTTTCTTTTCTGGTCCTCGACATGTAGAGTCAATCAAAACATACTTTTTCTTGGCAGATTACAGAATTTTATCGAGAAAGGGATGCTATTGTTCAGTTGCGATTGTTAGATTGGTCCCTCGATCTAAGGTTGGTTAATAACATTCCGTCAAGTGTTTTTTTTTTTTTTTTAAATGATACAAATTTTAAGAGAGACAAAAGGCTCAATGGGGATTAAACAATAGAGAATAACCGATAGGATCAGGATTTTATAAATTGGGCCATTATGACCTTATCGGTATCGGCAAAATTCTCATTTTTTGACGATTTTCTATCTGATTATATTATATCAAAGATGTCCAAACCTGAATTAAAATTATTCCAAACTGGTGGCCAAACGGTGAAAATTAATCGAAACTGAACAATCAATTTATTATTTTATGTAACAGAGTGTGTATGTTGTTCCTAACTTACTATTTTGCCGTTTAGTGCCCCAGAGCCTGGAAATTCCAGAAGTCAAACCTGAAGCCACATTTTAAAGTCCATCCTATGCTGCTAAGCTGCAGGCCGCCTCAAAGAGACAAAAGAAAAAAGAAAAATAAGAGACTTATTTGTATGAGAAAGGTTTTACTGAAAACTGAAAGGAAGTGAGAGCCACTAGTTTTATGGCTCATACCTTACATGAAGTTAAATTCTAATCAACCCAGCGGTTCTGCTCCTGAGAGCATAAAGAGTCCACCGTGACCGATTTTTTTTCTGACTACGCATACAAAGTGTTACCATTTAGATGTTTCAAATGCACATGGTCGCTATTTCGCCTGCCAGATTAACCCTCCTCTTTTCATTGGTTGTCATCCGTGGATACAGCGTCCACCTCGACCTGTGATATGAGGGACCCTGTCCATCATAGTTAGGCAAAATTGGTGCCTCAGGACCTATGCTTTCAATTGCAAAGGTTATTTTGTAATTGGAGACTTTGCTTCCAGATGTGTGGAATTTGCCCCAGATTTTGTGTGGGGGGGCTTCAGCGAGTTCAACCTCATAGTCAGCTTTACTGTTCAATACTCCTAATATACACAGCAAGTACTCCGACTCTGTGAATTTCTTGGTACCGTTTTATCATACCCATAGGCCACGGGCCATGTTTGCACTGCACGCATATATCAGGGAATTGATCTTTGCCATTAGAGTTGAACATTGGGTTACTCCTGTTCACCAGAGAATGCCGTACAAGGCTGTGTGCATGCGCGTCTGTAATGTGAGTTTTTCACCAAGGTCTTAATTAAGTGCAAAAGCTGCCATTTAATACATCTGTGTGCTGCTGTGTATTAGCCGTGCTGCTGCAATTATCTTTCCTGAGTCGGGCACTTGAAATGGTTCTTCAGGGTACTGTGTTTTGTCTGAAGAACCCTGTCAATAGTCACTGACCAAAGACTTGGGATATAGTATGTTTGATGGAATATGTGACAAATGGCAGCTAATTGCACTTACGACCTTGTCGCACTTTCACAACGAAAGATAAAAGTCGTCCGCTAAATGACACCTTTTTAGAATAGACATGCAATTATCTCTACGGCACACGATCTTTCAAGTGGTTATTATTACAAGTCAGGGATATCGAGATGGCACACCAGGTCTCAACAATCAAGCTGCTTGTTATGAATTTGGCCCAGAAATACCACAGTCACGGTGCTCAGCTGCGGTGTGCGCGCGAAAAATCATGTGAAAACAATTTTGCAGGCATTTTTTTCTCCCAATGGGGAAAGAGCTCAACATTGTATGCCTATTTAATGAATTTAATTTTCTTTTTTACTCATCTTAACATTTTGTAAAGGATCATAAATGGAAAAGATGCGATTCATACCATTATTTTTGCCACAAGGTCTTTACACATTTCACAGAAAAGTACTCATGCATGTTTTTTTTAGTGGGCATGTCCGACTTGAAGTGAAAAATTCAGTTGAGGATTAGTGTTCTTGACATGGAGAGTATTTTTTCATGTTAAAAATTCATGTTTGTGTTAGCTATGTGATAAAAACCAGCAAAATTAACAATACCCCAAAATAAATGCATATGCTGTTGCTGTGAGATATTATGCGCTAAATTTGTGACTGTCCATTTTGAGTATAGCATCTTGTATTAATGGCAATGCTATAAGGAGAATACTTCCATCTTGCATTAATTTTGAATTTGCTTACACTGATTGAAGAGCTTTTTGGCCATGTTCCACTATATCTACCATCAATCTTAGGTACCGCAAGCTCTATTTTAGTGATAGCTGCACGTGCTAAACTAAAGAGTGAATATTATGCGTAGTGGTGATAGAGCAATAACATCCTAACCGGGCTTCGTTAAATTGTGCTGCGAATATTTTGTTTTTGTTTTGAGCAAGTTAAGCATATTTTAAAAAGTTTTTGGGGGGTGTGGGCAGCTATTTTGCATACCATCTGACTGGATATATGGATGTGTGATTTTCCTCCCAATCATCCTAACTGTTAAAGGTGCAACGTGAGATTTGAGCCCCCCAAAAAACAAAAAAACCCCAAATAGTCATTTCATAGAATTAGACACTCAATAGATTTCTTACCTTGTATTTGGCTACAAAAATGTCGTAAAAAAGAGGGAAAAATACGTGATTTTGATTTGCTTAAAAACATAGGCTGAATTTTGTAATTTGCTCCTATACAAATTATAAATTTCACCACGTTTTACAAAGGAACCGTTTCTTAGCCTAACCCTTTCATATGGGGTGTTTTTGATGGAAAGCTTTACATCAGGGCAAAAATCAGTACTTCTATTTTTTATAGGGAACCTGATAGTGAAATCCTCTGTTGCACCTTTAAGCAACCAACTTCACATTATGTCCTTTAAAAGCAGACATTGGGACAAAGCTGAATGAGAATGAACTTTTAACTGTCCAAACAAGTTCTGCATCAAGGTTCTCATTTATCCTCTTCTTTTTATAAAATAATTCCTAATTACATCGAAGCTTGATCAAAACCAGCTACTAAATTGGGCAGTGGTAGGTGTAGGAAATAGAAGGCCTTTCAATTGGGGTTTAGTTTAACAATAGGATAAGGTTTTGAAAATCATTACTCCTAACATAGTACTGCACTGACCCTAGTATAGTCCCACCTGTTGTTAACCGGCAATAAGCTTGAATTTGAGGGGGGTGGGATTATAAATGAATCTCCACCCTAACATTAAACACACAAGCATAACATTAAGTCTTTCAGATTTCAACTTATTCCAGATATTTCCAATGTCAAATGAATGTGATCAAACACCTGTAGAAGAACTGATGCATGAACCTTTCAATTCAACCCCTGCATGTAGCCTGTAGGTTTCACACCTGTAATTAATTATACTCTCAGCCTCCCAAATATGGAAATCAAGATTTGCCCAGCTTACGGTAACTTGTAATCTTGCTGAATTTCCATCCATGGCAACTTCAAGAGATTTCAAACCTGTTTGAGTACTTTAAGAATTGACATGTATAATTGCTATCTACTGCAGATAGCCAATGCTGACCACATGCTACATGTATGTGAAATGTGTAAACCCAAGTGGTTGAGCTTCCATTTTTGTCATTTACCAGTTCAAAGTCATCCCACACCTGCTCTTTTTTTATGTCATGTACCACTGTTGCTGAATATTGGGAGGTACTACAATTTGATGTTCCAAGATCCTTGGTACTCTAAAGAATAAATTAAAACCAAGAAACGTCTATCTTTTCTATTAAAAAAAAACTTTTTAAGACCCCCTTTGAACTACTTTATGTACACCCTAGCTAATAAGTGCCCAGCATGCTAAAGATGCTCATGATATTGGGGAGCAGATGGCACAGTCTATTTTCCCATGCATGTCACTAAAACAAGGTCTCTGTGTTCAATTCGAAGAAGTCCCAATTCATGATCCAAAAAATTAACATAAGATTTTTTACATCAGAATTGGTTTGTTTGGTGTTAGGTACAAAATTAATGCCCCAAATATATTTGACCATACTAACTCTGAACACACGTACAGTTATAAAAATAATAAAAAAAAAAAATTGCTATATAATACTATCAGTCTAAACCACCACTTAGTTAAAGAAATTACAATCTTGCAAAGTACCTTAAGTTGCAAAGAGAGATTTTGAGGCACCCATTAAGTGCCATATTGTAAGATATCATGATAGATTAGAACACCACAGATTTCTTACCTTGTATTTGGCTACAGAAAATGTCTTAAAAGTGAAAACAAAGATGATTTGTATTTGCTTCATTTTCAAGTAATACATAAGCTGATCTATTTGACTCTATACAAAAATAGATATTCCCCATTTTTGTACAAAGAAATATTTCTCAGCTAATCCTTTCACGCTGTCATCAGTTCAAAATCAGGGCTTATTTATTATTTCGGCGATACGTGTATGTGAAATCTCTTCGTTGCACCGTTAAGGTTACATGTTAGTAAGGTTTCAACCGATAATCGTATGGATATTGTATCGGGTACGACTACCCATATCGGTAAAGATATCGGATCGGCAAAAAACAAAGGGTTTCCTTACGATATTTGAGAGAAACCAAAACGCAGCAGCAGTCTCTTTTATGCGGAAGTTGAGGTTTTGGTTTCTTTAATCCAATCTTTGAATTAGTATTTTTTTTAAACTGCAACAAGAAGAAAATATCCCAATTGCATACATACTCAAATCAGAATGTCTAAAGAACATGTGAAATATTATAATTTGGTTGATGAAAAAACCCCCATACAGTAAAAGAAAAGAAAAGCAAAATAGTGTTAAAAAAATTTCTACAGTACCTTAAACTGCTTTGTAGTTTTATAATTGCCTTGAATTAACCTGATATGACCATTGCCATAACCATGGGAATTATGAGGTGTGATTCAAAGAAATATAAAACTACAAAGAAGTATAAGGTTACGGTACAATAATTCTTTTTAAAGCTTATGCTTTTCTTTTTTTTAGTGTATGAGGGGTGGTCAATAAACAAAATTAACATTTCAAGTGTTCTTTGGACATTCTGTATGTTGCTGACGGTTGGGGTTTCTCTCAAATATCGGTTAGGAAAGCCACTCTTTAAATGTATTTTGATAATGATATGTTGTACATATAAACCCTCAAGAAATATCGGATCGGATAATGGCCGATATTAAAAATGTAATCTCGGTTATCGGATCGGAAGACAAAAGTCATTTCGGTTGACCCCTACAGTGGTTTTCTCATAAGATCTTGATACTCTCAGTCTACCAAGCATGAAATTGCGAGAGTTGACCAGCTTACTGGTAACTTGTATTCTTGCTGAGTTATCCATGGCTACTTCAAGAGATTTCAAAATGTTTGAGTCACTTTTACCGAATTTATTAAATGTCATCATTATCTTGCTATCTACTGCAGATCGCACTGTGACAACATTACTACTAGGATGTGAAATGTGTAAACCCAGTGGTATAAGACTTCCATTTTTGTCATTTACCAGTTAAAGTCATCCCACACTGCCCCTTTTTTTGATGTCAGGTACCACTGTTGCTGAATATTGTGAGGTACAATAATTTGGTGTTCCAAGATCCTTGGTACTCTAAAGAATAAATTAAACCATAGAAACTTTTCTATCTTTTTATTAAAAAAACTCCTAAGACACCCCCATTGAATACTATGTACATCCTAGCAATAAGTGCCCGCATGCTAAACGATGACTCATGATATTGGGGAGAGGATGAACACAGTGTATTTCCCTTATTTCACAAATGAGGTCGCTGGTTCCAATTCTGGTAGAGGCGGAAACTCCTTCTGGCAGTTTTATGTATAACGGTTTGTTCAATCCATACTCGATCACGCAGGTTTTAAAACACATGCATGAAGGGTATTGTGAGTATGCCGAATGAGCAAAACTTACGAAAACCCCCATACTAGGGCTCCCAACTAGTTTGACACAAATGTAGGAAATTAACCAAATAGTATGACTTTAGCAGCAAAACTTTGATTTTAGCAATGTTTTTATCCTTTTCCATTTTGTGAAGTTTGGAAGCAGAGCATCGACTACATCTCCACCTTCCCTCTCCCCAGCATCCAGAGGCCGAACAGTAAACTGGCATTTTCTAAGCAAACCACCATAATGTCGTGTTGAAATCCAATTAACTATTATAACGAGAGCTTCAAAAATATAACCCTGAGGCTCCACAATTATACAAGCAAGGCTGGGTTGGTTATAACACGTACCGGGAGATTGCATATGCCCAGATCAATCTTGTGAATGACATAGGTAAGTTCTTTATCAAGCATGTTATTGGAATCTAGTTATTGTTTAATATGAAGTGTACATCCATTTTAATTGACTTTTATATTAAAGGTCCATGGCTAGATCACTAATAGCCTTGTCCCCAGAAAAGCCCCAGATTTTACGGAAGTGTTCAAACATTTGGTTATCATCAGAAGATAGCTACTATTTTTCTCATTTTACCTGTGAAATCATAGAGCTATGGATGTTTGGGTTGAAATGTTATGAGCGAAAACGTGCGTGCCCCATTTTGGTCACCAATATTAAATTTTACAAAGGTAACTCAATGGGCTTACAAATCATGTTTTGAGCTCTCGCATCAAAACGGGAATGAAATATCAGCACGAAACTACAGATGGGGTTTTTGATGTGAAGGCCAATCTATCAGATGAAAAATCATATCCAAATCGGCCATCCCCTTAAATATACTTTTTAAAAAAAAAATGCGTGGCATTAATCAACCAATAGGTGATTTTGATATATGGGACGTTGTCAGGTTAAGCCCCCATTTTACAAGTGATTGGTCTAACATGAGTGCAAAAACTCATTTATTGAGCCAGCCAGAGCCATGACAGAAATAAAGGCATTCTTGTATTTAAAAAGATTGGGGAAATTGATTATTTTAGAAGAGGAAGGTAAATGGTTTAATTAAAAATGAATAGATCCTGTAATTAACCAATTAGAAACCCTATTTTGGGTTTATGGTTCACTAGATATCCACGGAGGAAGAAAAGGTTATTTCCAAATTTTCAGTGATCTGACTTTGGCATTTTAATTTTTGCAGACAGAATGTATGGACAAAAATTACAAAAATTTCTTAAAGAGGCAAGTGAATTTCCACACTATGCCAATGGTTCAGATGATATAAAAATCTCATTTTTACGCAAGGGGGGGGGGGGGGATGGAGGCTGAGGGCTGTGAAGTCCACAAGCCCCTGTGTAAAAAATTATCCGAATTTTTGAAACCAGTTATTGTGTTAATTTTGTTGGTTTCATATCGACTGTATATGAGGAAGTCGGCTATTTGTACCAGCAAAATGTAAATTACCAGGATGGTTTAATCTGCTATTTTGTGATAAGACCACAAGGACAAATTAAAAATTAAATGTCACATTTAACGTGTATTTAGTCTCAATATGCTCTAACTCCTTAAAAGTTACAAAGTACTTGTTGCAAAAAATAGTCCTGAGCTTTCTAGTACCCAAGGATATCAATCAGATTAATTTATTATGCATATTATGATATTGAAGGTTTTGCTATAAAAGCAAAAAAAGTGTTTTTATAGTGAAAACCTTCGCCATATGTTTATCCGACTCTGATATTCTAGAAACACTAGCAATGATTTTAAGCCACCCCACAAATATTAGCTGTTTGAATCAATTTAGCGTTTGAATCAATTTCTACACTAAGAAATATTAATTTGTGTGCAAACATCTTGAATTTATACATTAAGTTTGCGAAAACTTTAAATGAGATATATTTGGCAACAGAAGTTAAAAGGAGGTGTGAGTGGTTACCATAGTAACAGTTTCTTGGAGGAGATTAGGTTGATTATTCTTGAAGTTGACGATCTGGAGCAATGTGGATGTATCCATTTCCTAGTACCGATATGGAGGGTAATTGGGAGACGACTTTAGCAGGACTTAACTTGGCATTGTCCCCGGGTAAGTAGCTTTTGGTCTTTAATCATTATGCTTTGGGCACTGTAGGTAACTATTTCTAAGTCGTGTCCACACGGAGGCTGAACTCCAGAGTTTCAAAAATCTGGAGTGTCGATCGGGGGGTTGGGCTGTGTGGACGATATTCGGAGGTTTATACTCCGAAGTTGAGACTCCGCAGTTTTATGGAGGGTCTAGTGGGGTTTATCCCCTAAAACCACTTGGGGTGAGCTCAAACTCACGATAACACTCCAGATTGTTTTGGAGTGTCGTGCCATGTGGACAGCTGATTCTGTGAGCGGAGGTGACCTCAAAGGTCATCTTGTGACAAATTCCTGGTGTGAATATCACCACGGGAAAGTCTACACTCCGATATGAGAAGAGAAAGGAGAATGGTCAGGGGACCGAGTTTGGGCCACGTGTGGGCACAATTAAAGAAGTGAAGTTAATAATTGGATTAATTTCACCTCTGGAGTTTCAAAACCCTCTGAATTTTTGTAACCGTGTGAACATTGAGCTTAAGTTGACATGGGCTACTTTTAGTGCTCAAAGTCTCTTTTTATATATAAAGTCCCACAAGCTCTCTCAAGCCATCACTGGCTTCACTCTCACAAGGCCTCTCGTCTCTAGCTATCTACTGGGAGGAAGGGAAGGGGTAAAAGGATATAAGCTAAAGAAGATTTCACATCATGGGTGGAGAATCGAACCAGAGTCCCCCGGGGTCCCAGTCCCATGACCAGCGAAGGCAAGCCCCAATTTTGTGCCCCTATGCTCATTCCTCCTATGATGATGTCATTGCATGATTTGGGACTTAATGCATTGTCTCAGCCTCATTGTGTGGTATTGTGGTCTATGGTGAAGCCTAACCAAGTTAACCTAAACCAAAATGGAAAATACACTTGGATATACAAAGGAATCTACTGTCGCAAAATCCCCCTGGCCTTTAAGTAGATAAGTAACACATCAAGCCGGGGGAATTGCGACAGTAAGTTCCTTCTGTATATCATGTATTGTTTTCCATTTTGGTTGTGTTAACTTGGTTAGGTTCACGTAGGTTCACGGTTAGGTTGACTAAAAGGTGAACCCCCTTAGGTCTACAGGCCGATTTGATTGGTTACACATTGGATTATATGATGTATTAGCCAATCAAGACATGTGGCAGAAAAGCTTAAAGTTGTACGCTGTATAGAGGTCTATTTTTATGATTACTCAGAGGTTAATATCATGCTATCTCATGAAAGAGCCAATCAGAGATACTGTAAGCGAAGGTGTGACCTCAGTGGCTTAAATTTGATGCAACTAGGGGGGGGCATATTGGTAGTGGTGCATGCAGGTAAATACCCGCACACTGTGGTCACCATTATTTTTGCATATTAATGAGCTCAATTTGCATATACACATGCTCCCTGCCTGGGTGATCTTACAAGTTTTAAACTGCGTATTTTGAGTTATACCCTGTAAGGATCTACTAGTGTTAATTCATAAGCTATTTATATTGCTATCTTTCATTGTGTAGGACTCCAGTGACCACCCTTGTCCAATAAAAGTCTTTTGTGTTATAGAAAGTGCCAAATTATGGAGAACATTTCCCAATACTTGATGGTACCTAGGTAAAGAGTTCTTCAAATTGAACACCAATTTGATTGATTTTTTTTCAGTAAAGGGTGCCACATTTACAAATATACTGTCTAATCTTTACCGTGTTAAAAGGCAATGTGGAAAATCATAATTTTCTGGTTTTTAAGTCAACCAAAACATACTGTTCTGGCAGATGATATTTGATCCATTGTGCCTTGTGATTGGTTAGATTATCATAGATCTAAGGTTGTTATAGAACTTGAATATCAGTGTTTAAAGATTTTTAATTGGTACAATTTTTAGAGAGGGAAAAATGCTCAATGGGAGGGAATTAAAACAAGTAGAATGAATAAAACCGATTATTGGATCGGTATTTTTGAAAATGGGCTGATTATGAACCCTAATTGGTATCTGCTCGTTTGGGGTATCGGCAAAATTCTCATTTTTTTACCGATTTTCTAAGAGGTCCAAACTTGAATTCAAATGTGTATCCAAACTGGTGCCCCAAACGGTGGTGAAAATAAAGCAAAATCACTGAAACAATCAATTTATTATTTTATGTAACAAGAGTGTGGTTGTGTGTTCACTAACTTGCTAATTTCGCCATTTATGCCCAGAGACTGGAATTCCCCTAGTAAAACCTGACACCACCACCTTTTAAAGTCAATCCTATGCTGCTAAGCTACAGGCCGATTCAAATGGAAACAAAAACACAAAACAAAAAAAAAAGAAGAAAAAAGAAAATACGACTTTATTTGTGCGAAAGGCTTTACTGAAAACGGAAATAGAAGTGAGAGCCACTAGTTAATGGTTAATATGTTACATGAGTTAAAATTCTAATCAACCCAGCAGGGTTACTGCTGCGAGAGGCATAACAAAATCCACCGTGACGATTTTTTCTGACTACGAGTACGATAGCTGTGACACATTAGCATTCTTTCAAAGGACACATGGTCGATACTTCGCCTGCCCAAGCTTAACCAGTACTTTTATTGTTGTCTTCCGTGGGCATTACAGCATACTGTACAAGTGGAAATTTTCGCGAGGTTTTTTATTTTCGTAAATTTTCGCGAAAGAACATAAAAACGCAAAAATAAAAACTCGCGAAAAAAATTAACTCTTCCACTAGATTTGTATTGCATGAGTCAAATACCGTGAAATAAATTTCTCGAGCCATTTGGCATAAAACTGTATATATTGCGAAAAATTTCTGTTACGCGAAAATTTCCCACTTATTACATACCCCATCTCGACTGTGATTAGTGAAGGGGGACCCTGTCCCATCATAGTAGGCAAATAATTGGTGCTCAGGATCTATTCTTTTCCCAAAATTCAAAGGTATTTTTATAATTGGGACTTATCCAGAGTGTGGAATTTGCCCCAGATTTGTTTGTGCTGTCAAGCGAGTTGTCAAACCTCATAATAAAGGGTTAACGGTTCAGTAACTCAAAATTGACACAGCACGTAACCGACTGTGAATTTCTTTGGTTACCGTTTATCATACCAGAGGCCAACGGGCCAGGTTGAGCACACAATATCGGGAATTGATCTTGCCCATTAGAGTGAGTTGGGTACTCCTGGCATCAGAGAATGCAGACAAGGAGAAGGGAATCTTTAATGGGAGTTCAAACAGGTTCGTAATTGTAATGCAAAAGCTTGCCATTGTAATACATCTGTGCTGCTGTGTAATTAGCATATGTAACTCAATTTATCTTAAACTATTGAGTCAGTGGCACTTGAATGGTTCTTCAGGTGAATGTTGTGCCTCGCCTGAAGAAAACCATTTCAAGCGCCCCATTGACCAAAGACTGGCATAATAGTATCAATTTGTGTGAATTGGTGCACAAAATGGCCGCTCTTGCACTTACGACTTAGTTGCGCTAGAACAACGGAAAGAGTAAAAGTCGTCCGACAAATGACACATTTTAGAAGCTAGAACATGAAAGTATTATCTTTACGGCACACAATCGTTTCAAAACTGGTATATTACATGGTAGGGATTCAGAGAGGTCAGACAGGTACCCAGCCCTCAAGCCTAAATTTGTGATTTGCCAGAAATAACCACAGTCACAGACGAAGCATTGTGCCACGGGGGAAAATCATAATTTTCTGGTCTTTAATTCAATCCGTGATTCATACTTGTTTCTTGCAGATGATATTTGATCCATTTGCATTGTATTGGTAGATGATCATAGCACCTAAGGTTGTTATAGACACGTGAAATACAAGTGGTTTAAAGATTTTTAATTGGTACAAAGTTTTTAGAGAGGAAATGCTCAATGGAGGGAATTAAAACAAGTATCGAAATAACCGAAATCGGTATTTTTGAATCGGGGCTGATGAGGACCTAATGGTATCTGATCGGTATCGGCAAAAGTTCTCAATTTTTTACCATTTTTCCTAGAGGTCCCAACTTGAATTCAATGATCCAACTGTGGCCAAGGGTGAAAATAAATCAAACTTAAAGCAAGCAATTTATTATTTTAGTACAACAGAGTGGGGTGGTTTGTGTTCCTAACTTGCTATTATTTCGCCATTTATGCCCAGAGACTGGGAAATGCCCCTATAAACCATGAAAACCCACCTTTTTAAAGTCCATCCGATGCTGCTAAGCTACAGGCCGACTCAAATAACAAACAAAAACAAAACAAAGAGAAAAAAAGAAATAAGACTTTATTTGTGAAAGGCTTTACTGAAAACGGAAATAGAAGTGAGAGCCACTAGTTAATGGCCTAATACTTTGTGCATGAGTTCTAAATTCTGATCAACAACCCGCAGTACAAGATCCCCCGTGACCGTTTTTTCTGACTACGCATACGGAGAGTGTGACACTTTTAGCATGTTCCGAGATTGCACATGGTCATCATTTCCGCCTGCCAAGCTTAACCAGCTACTTTTATTGGTTGTCATCCGTGGCATACAGCATACTGTATAATGGGAAATTTTCGCGAGGTTTTTTTATTTTCCTTTAATTTTCGCGAAATAACATAAAAACGCAAAAATAAAAACTCGTCGAAATGACCTCTTTCAATAGATTTTGTCATTGGCCTTGAATGTGAAACCATGAATTACATTCTCGCGCATTGGCAACAACTGTTAATTTGGCGAAAATTTCTGTAGCGAAAATTTTCAACTTATACAGTACAAGCATCTACCTTGGATAGTGAGGGACCCTTCCATCATATTTAGGCAAAATTGTGCCTCATGGTCCTATTGCTTTTTCAACTTTCAAAGGTTATTTTGTATTGGAAGACTTTTCTTCCAGATGTGTGGAATTTGCCCCAGAGTGTTGTTTGTGCTGTCAATGTTAACGAGTCAACATCATAATCATTGGGTGTTTTATACCGGTTCAGTACGCGAGGGAGACACAGGCAAGACCCGACGCGGGGACTAGAGGCGGGGACCGGTGAGCAGAGGTCGGCCGAGGCTCTATGGGGGAACGCTTTAAGGGGTGCCTTGGGTGCACGGCACACAGAAGCAGGAAAGGGAAGCGGTGCCATGAGAGGGAAGGGGTTAACGCCGGGGCAGCAGAAAAGCCAGTCGCCAAGGAGAAAGGGAGGAGAAGGGGGAGGCCAAAAGGGCCGAAGGAAGCAAAAGCGGCAGTAAGACATCGGGGCGGCTGGGAGGAGCAGAACGGAAGGATTCGGACGGAGGCGGCACTTTGAAGGTTCGGCAGGGGACTGGGTGTGGGCGGCTGAAGAACCAGGCAAGAGCCAGGGACCAAAGACGGTTTGCAGAGTAGCAATGGGGGACGTGGGGGGGACAAGGGGCAGCTCTTGAACTTGAGTACGACCGGAGGTGCGCTGAAACAACAAAGAGGTAAAGGCGGGCCGATCAATGAACACAATTTTTCGTAGATAAGACTGCACGGAGGAGCGTACGGCACAGGAGCGTTGCACTTTGGTCTTTTCCTGGGTTACCCGGTAGGGATGGTCAGAGATGGCATACAGTACCACCCATCATCAGTCCTGCTTTGTGATTTGCCAAGAAATCCCACATTCAACCGACGAAGCATTGTGCCCCAAATCAGTAAAAGCAAGTTTGTGTTAGTCAATTTTTCTCCCAATGGGGAAGATCTCAACATGTGTATGCACTATTAAAAAAAACGATTTTAATTTTCTTTTTTACTAATCATTAACATTTTGTAAAAGATCATAAATGGAAAGGGATTCCTGGATTCATAACAATTTCATTTTGCAATTGGCAGTTTACCCATGTCACCAAGAAAAGACGCATGCATGTTTTTTTAGTGGGTCATGTTCCTGCACTTGAAGTGAAAAATTTTGCATTGGAGGCTATATTGTTCTTGACGATAGGAGGATAATTTTTTAGGTTAAAAATTCATGTTGTGTTTAGGCTCTGTGATAAAAAGCAAATTAACATAACACCAAATCAAATGCATATGCTTGTTGGCTGTGAAATATTACTGCGCTAAAATTTGTACTGTAAACGCATTTTAGTAATAGCATCGTGGATTAATTGCAAAATGCTATAAAGGAGAAGACGTGCCCTCCCGCTTGCAATGAGATTTTGATCGCTTTACACCGATTGAAGAGCTTTTTGGCATGTTCCTATATCTACCCCATCTTTAGGTACCTCAGCTCTATTTTATGATAGCTGCAAGTGCGCAAACTAGAGTGATATTATAAGCTTAGGGGATAGAGCAATAACATCCTAACCGCTCGTTTAAATGTACTCGATATTTTTTTTGTTTTGACAGGTTAATCATAGTTTAAAAAGTTGTGGTGGGGGGCCAGCTATTTCGTTGTCATAACCTCTTGACTGGATAGATGTGGTGTAATGTTTCCCCATCATCCTAACAATGTTAAAGGTCAAACGAGAGAAGTTGCGGGCACCCAAATATCATTTCAGATTAGACCTGCAATAAGATTTTCTTACCTTGTCTTTGGGCTACAAAAATGTCTTTAAAAAAATAGAGGGAAAAAAGTGATTTTGATTTGGCTTAAAAACTTAGGCTGAATTTTTTATTGCTCCTATACGAAATTAAAATTTCCAACTTTGTACAAAGAAACGTTTCTCAGCCTAACCCTTTCAGATGGGGGTATATTTTATGGATGGGAAAGGCTTTACATCAGCAGGGCCAAACTCAGTACTAACTCTCCCTCATAGTTGGAAATCTCCTTAAGGGTTTACAATGTCGATAATAACAATTGCATCACTTGGTGCACAAGATGACCCCCAAAACTAATATGCAGCAAATTTCTATTCAGGGCGATCCCTGGTGAAGTCATACCACTGACGTCACCCTGGCGAGCCCATCAATGCTCGTCTCTTTCCCTTTGGGGCTCTACGACCGTTGGATGTAATCTGTTATCTCCCGATTCGAGTAGAATTTCACAAGGGTTTGCCTTGGTAATGTTCTGCGGCCAGGACTAAGGTGAAAACTCTAAGTTTAACGTTAGCTATGGTCCTGAAGTCCGTTTTTAGGAATTTTATGGATCGCACTTCGGCGAAATCTGGCCAAATTCGCTGAAGCCGCAGGTTCCAGAGTTGGGCTGCCAAATTCGGAACCCTGTAAATTTCCCCATTACTACTAACTATTAAACTACTTTTGAGTCAAGTGATTGGTTCGGTGGTGTACACACTCTTATGATTGTTACGGTTCGTTACGCATGAAATACAGCTCTCCTTGGCGAGAGAGGCCGCCCTGTAACAATTTGGCTTTTTATTGCCAGTTTTTTAAATATACTTCGACTAAAACTCCATTACTCGGTAGTGTATTTATTATTAGACTGGACAGTCATTCACTATACTTTAAGCATGGTCAGGGTCATAGTAACTAACTTCAATTCCTTTGGTGTGCCTTACAGATTTGTTTCCAGACAAGCTAATTGGGATTGAGGGCCAGAACCCATTTCTTAGAAGTGATCCCTTATGAGTTTAATCGATCATTTCTTCTTTGTGAGCCACTTAGATTCATTCTGATCCAGTGGGCCCTTTGTGCCAGCGTCGCTAGCGAGACACGTTACCCCCCAAGGTCCCATCCGAAGGCAGGTCGGTTCCTTATAGTTCAACAGCCTCTTCTGGGTTTGGGCTTGTTGTGAAAGTCTTTCTGGTTCTTTTGTCCTCTCTGGAGAGGACTGCCGTTGTTGTAATCTCAGTCCGTCGAGAAGGACTTATGGTTTGAATTACGGAAGTGTTTTGCGGCGTGCCTCAACGCTTTCAATGAAACTAAAGCACTACGTTAACCGTGGGGGGGATGCCGCTCACTTTGTTTTGAGTGGGATCCCCACCCTCCGGCCTGCTGGCGTAATCGATCTTGTACAGGGAGTCCCCCGGCCTGTCCTACGGTGTAGGACTCGCGGGGATTCACTGGGACTTGATCGTGGGCGAAACGGGGAGTTCTCTCGTGGAGTTCCCTCAGGCAGGCCAACACGGCGCGGCGCGCTGTCGGAGAGGCGCGCTTGTGTGCTCTCCCCATCCCCGAGCACATGTCAGGGGCTTCGACCCCGGTTGGGTGGCCGCATTCCAACACCACCCGCGCGCGGTCAAACTTGTTTTTTTCTTCCTGTCGGCTCGCCAAGCGCTCCTGCTGGGGATCGCCCTCGCGGCTTGAACCCCGCTGCGGGAGCGCACTTGGAGCTGCCTCTCTCCCAGCCCGATGGGATAAGGTGCTCAGTCAGGCCTGGCTACGCCTCGCCTTTCGGGGCTTGAAGCTCAACCTGGGCTGGGGCTGTGCTTCCCCCTTCGGGGGAGGCGCTGCCTCTGAAGCCGCCTAGGTCCCGCGACCGTGTAGCTTCGGGATCGGCTGAGCCTCCCCCTTCGCGGCGGGAGGTTCGCCAGGTTGAGGTTGGCGCTCTCCATTTGGGGATGATCCTTCCTCCGGTGCAGGCGACTGCACTGGCGATGCTGTAGGCATTGCTCTCCCGCCGGCCTCCGGTGCTGGTGGTCTTGAGCACTGGTCCGGCTTCGGTCATCCCGGCTCCCTTGCGGAGCTGCGGTGGGTATCCTACCTGTCTGGGTTCGGGTCTTTCCCCGCGGCGTGGGCATTTGCTGCCTCTGCTGCGGGATGGGCTCCGGGTGGTCCGGCGCAGGCGGTGGGGCTTCGCGGCCATGCCTGCGGGTTGGGTACCGGGACTGACGATCGTGCGGTACCCCTGTCACCTTCCGCGCGCGGCCGGGGTCACCCAGTCTTGCTGGGCGCCTGCTGCCGTGACTTCGACCCTTCCTGCGGTAGGGATCCCGTCCCCGGGATGGGGTCTCGGCCGGCGGGTGTGGGTCCGGGGGCGATGGCTACGGGTGCCGAGCCAAGCGGTGGCCTCAACAGCCTTCTCTTGCTGGTCCCCCGTGGGTTTGCCAACCGGGTTGGGAACAGGCGGGTGGCAGGCATGATCCCTGTGGTCATGCTTGTATCCGGGGTCCAATCTAAGGCAGGCTCCGCGTAACGGGGCATCAAGTCTTCACAGTTTTGGGATTCGGGGTGCTGGCCCTGGCTACTGGGTTCAGCCTCCGCCTCCACCCGGCTTTGGGTCCCTCCCCACCCCCGTGTACGCTTAGGGGTGTTGCGAACCCCAGGCGTATCCCCGACGCAATGCCTTCGGCATGGCCGGGCTTATGGTTTTTCCGTGGGCTGGCTCGCTGGAGTGGCGGCAGGGTACCACCCCGGGCGTTGGTTCCCTCTACACAGTTCCACCCCCCCCCCCCCCCCCCAAGCCTGCTTTTACTCAGGCTCTCAGCAGATCCTGCCATGGCCGCAGCGCTCCGTTCGTCAGTGTCCAGTCACCCTGTCTCCTCCATTTTCCACCCTCCCGTTGTAGCCTTCATTCCCGTTCACTGTACCCTCAGGCCCAAGAGACCCTTCGATTCCGTCTTCCCGCCTCCTGTATATGAATGGGTCCGAGTAGTCTGGTTCGGTTGCGGAGCTGCAAAATCCTCCCCCCATGGAAGAGCTGGTGACGCAGGTCTCTCGTCACTGTCGGATTCCAGGGTGGATGGATTCGCTGAGTGAGCCCCCGTCAGGTGAATGAGATTCTTTCGGAGTCTTTATGGCCTTCGATCTCTTCCATGCGACTGAGCAGACGGTTGGCCTGACAGCGTACCCAATTCTGTTTGGGTGCTGCGGCCGCGACCTCTGCTCAGGTGCGATGGCTTCTGCCCTCAGACCTGTCGGAGGTTGGACCATACCCCCTCCTTGCCGATTGTCCGACCCGGGTAAGGCCTGGTCTAGGCGTGAGTGAAGGGTGGACCGTGCCCGCCGAGTTCCTTCGGATGACTACGAGAAACTCTTCGGCGCACGTGCCAGACCCCTCGAACGTTAGGTCCGCGCGCGTCCCCTTCGGTGGGGGCTGTCCAGGGCCGTTCTCTGCCTGCTGTGGTTCTGGGGAGGTGAGCTGGCCGACATCGACGGCGACTTCGGTCACTCAGGCGATGCTCGTCTTTTCATTTTCAGTTCTGGGCATTCAGCTGACCCTCCGCACCCATCTGGACGCACGGCTGGGCCGGGATGTCACACCCCCTATTCGCTCGGTTGTCTCTCGCCGGGGTTTGGCAATCACGGTCACTGGATGTTGCCAGGGCTCTCGCGTCGCGCACCTTGGTGCTGCGGGGTAAGAATGTCCTAGCTCAGCTGTCGGTGGCCGCCTCTTCTCCGAGGCTGGCCGACAGCCTCAACGGGGTTCCCTGTCGGGTTCCGCTTTGTTCGGGTTCGGAGTTGAAGTCTTTGCCATTGAGCAGGTTGCGACTCTGATTACGAACGAGAAGACCCTTGAGGGCTGCTGGGCTCTCCAAGGTGCAGGGGAAGGGCAAGGCTGCTGCCTCGAAGAAGAAGAAGTAAGCTTTTCTTCTAAGAGGAAGGCTCCCACCCTCGCTGGCCACGCCAACCACTTCCGCTGGGGGTTGGGGCCGGCCTCTGCCGCCCCGCCTGTCACTAAGGCGTCTCTCCGGGACAGTCTGGGGGCAAGCGGAAGCGTGGCAAGGGGGAGAGCCAGGCTTCCAAGCGTTCTCGCAAGGAGCCTGGCGTTTGACGGGTTGGCGGCCGCTGTGCCAGGGCCGTTGGTTTGCGCCACGAACTATTTTCTCCCTTGTCCGCCGGTGGGTGTTTACCCCACCGGTGGGAGTGAGGCGGCGGCCCTCTAATCAATAACCGGTGGGACACACGCGGGCGATAAATCGTCGGCGATCGCTGGGTGAGGAGTGTAGTCTCCGACTGTTCCGTCTGGAGTTCACGCTTCCTCCACCCCTTTCACTCTGTTCAGGAAGGTCACGTGCGGCTCCCCGTAGAATCGGAGAATCGTCAGTCCTGCTTCAGATATAGCGGAACTTCGACGCAAGCAGGCACTCGCGTCCCGGTCCCCCTCGATTCTCGAGGGGGTTTTTTGGTCGAGCTTCTTTTCTAGCTCCGAAGAAGACTGGCGATTGGCGGCCGATACTCTCTCAATTTAAGCCCGCTCAAACGTCTTCATCAAACCGAAAAAAATTTCGGATGGCACGTTGGCCCATGCTCTCCGTTTGCCAATCAAACATTGTTGGGCGACTTCCTTCTGGGACTCAAGATGCCTACCGTCCACCCCCGATAGAACGGGAAATGAACCAATTCGGTTACGCTTCCAAATAAACAAGAGAGGCTACCAGTTCCCCGGTGTCTCCGTCGTCCGGTCCACCGGGCCCGCTAGTCTTCACACGTGTGGTCAAGGCCGTTTGGCTCGGTTTCTCAGAACGGCAGGGGGTCCAACTGTATCTATCTAGACGATTGGTTTATCTACAGCCCGCCGAGGATCTCGCTATACGCCCGCACACCAAGTGGTGGTTGCAGGATATCACGAAGTTGGGGTTCAACGTAAACCTATCGAAATCCAACTTCGAGCCCAGCCAGTCCCATGTTTTCGGGATGGCGCAGCCTGGAGCTCTTCGCAATGCGTCGTAGTGTTCCCGAACGAGAGCGGTATCCAATGTCGCATCGCTACGCTCCTTTCCGTCCACCAATCTTGTGCTCTGCTTGTCTCCGGGTTCTGACTCGGCCAGCCTTGGACACGTGCCGTTAACTGTCGGCATCGTTGCGCCCATACCATCGGCACCTCTGGCGCACTATCGTCCGGCAAACGGACAGTTCTGGACCTTAGTCCTTTTCCTCATGACATTGCCCTTGTATTTACAGACTCTGTTCCTTGGGTGGTGGTTGCCCCCAGCATCTCCTCCGGGGCGGGTGTTCCTTCTCGCATGCCCTACCTGATTCTGACCACAGAATTCCTCGGTCTGGGCTGGGCCGGTCACATTCGGGACGAACAAGTCTTCGGGTCGCTGGTCGGCCTCGGAGCAGTCTCTTCCAACAATCAATTGTCCTGGAACTGGAAGCGGTGATTCTGTCACTGCATCATTTTCAGGACTTGTGGCCGGCGGGGGGTGGTGGGGGGGGATTGCAAGATCCTCATCCGATCCGACAACACTACGGTGGTGTCGTATATCAACCGGCAGGGTGGAGCGAGATCTCCCACTCTGTGCCTTCAGCCTTCACACTCGACTTCTGATCGAGTGGTGCATAGAGAGGGGGGATCACGTTTGACATGCGGTCCCTATTCCGTGCTTGGCGTGCACAATGTCACTGCGGACGGTCTATCCAGAGGCGGACCTACTTCTCTGGAGTGGTCCCTGTCTCAACGGGTAGCGCAACAGTTCTTCCGGGTCCTCGATCGCTCGTCGATAGATCTGTTCGCGTCCGCAAGATGCCAAGCTTCCGACGTCCTCCCTGACGAGATCCCGGAGCGGGGGCGTTGGATGCTCTTTTTCACTCCCTGGACTTGGTCGGGGATAAGTCTTCCGCCTTCCCCCCCCGATACTCTCAGCTCATCTCACGAGTGGTAGACATGGTCGGAAAGGTCGACTGCGACGTAATACTCGTGGCCCCCTTCTGGCCCCTTCAGCCGTGGTTTCGTCGGCTGGTGAACCTGCTTGCAGAGATACCGGCTGACGCTTCCCGCGGGACTCACATGTTCTGTGGGAGAATCCTGCGGATGTCCAGGCGAATCTGTGACGGCTTTCACTGGACAGCTGGGCCGCTTTCAGAAGCGTTTGTCCAGAACGCAAGGCCTTTCTTTCTCGTGACGCGCCGATCTGGCGGCCAGAGGGTGGGGAAGATCCACACACGTCACTTATTTTGGACGGTGGGCGGGTCTTCGGCTAATGTGGTGCAGGACGAAAAAAATTTGCCCGGCCACTTCCTCTGTTCGGCAGATCCAGACTTCCTGAGTTCGTTATTCCTAGTTGGCCCTAGACACGACTCACAATCAGAATTACCGGTTCCGGTGTGGGGTGGGAAGAGCAACGTGGAGGAAGAGAGGCGATTCAATTCTATCCCCGAGGTACTAGCCCTGGTGCTGTACCGAAAGGTGATTGTTTGTCTCTGAATCCGCCTCTTACCGTGGCATGTTCACACCCTACCTCTCCGCCTTCGCGCCAAATGGGGTATGCCTGGGTGGGGACTTGCCAACCCGCCACTACGGAGTTTGATGACAGGTGTACCGATGAGCCGATGGGTTCCGCCAGTCTGGCCGCCGTCACGTCCAAAACTATTTTCCCATTCCTCCTGTCGCTGGCGTGGGGGGCTGTCGTCCCCTCTGAGTTACACCGCACTATCGCTGGGAAATTTATAGTATTTGGACGTTTTCTGTGCCACTCTCCATTTCCCCGCCCGGGTTTCCTTCAAAAGATGAACTACCTGGCTTCAGGGCCCCGCCATTGTCCTTACCGGACATGTCCCATAGGTTCTTCCGTACGGGAGGAACCGGCTGGGTTGTCCTTAAAGCGCTAAAATATTACCTCTCCCGTCCGAAGGCCCTTCGTGGTAGGTTAGATCAGCTGGTTGTGATCACACGACCTCCGCATTCGGCTGCCAACTCTAAAGATACCTCCTGCCGTTGGGTCTGCGATGTGATCAAACCAGGCCAATGCGGTGAACGCCGGCGAACATGCTAACGGCTTATTCCACCAGAGCTTTAGCAAGATTGCTGCTGCCTTTCACCATTCATTCACCGCGGCCAAGTCCGCCTTGATCAAATCATTAATAAATACTGTTTGCTGGCGCTCATCAAACTCTTTCATTACAACGTACATGAATGATATGAGTCCCGAGGCGTCGTTTTTCCTCTCCCCCACCCTCTCGTGCCGTCCTCGAACGGCGTGAGCATGAATTAGTTCTGTAAGTCGATTCCCGGGACTTTAAACGGAATTAACTTATTATGGGTGGACGGGGAGCGAAGTGGGGCCTACTTGTTCTAGGACCTTTAGATATCTTTCGCACTCTGTGTCCAAGGGTAGGGCTTACCTCCGCTGCCGCTCTTTGAGGGTAGCCCTCGGTTTCGTTCTGTATAAACCTTGGGTTTTCTATTCGCATCGTGTTAGCCCCTCTTTTCGGGCGACAACTTCCTCCGGCCTATGGTTCGGTGCTAGTCTGTAAAAGGGGTTTTTCAATTCGAATTGATTTGTTATTATCGACATTGAAACCCCCTAAGGAGATTTCAAATATGAGGGAGTTTGTTTCGAAAACATATGTTTTCTTAACTCCCCGTTATTTGGAAATCCTCCTTTTTCCAAATGTCATCACCTTCCCACCCACCCCACTGGTTGATCCGCCCGAGAGGTTGAGCCCTAAGGGTTGCGGGAGAGATACGAGCATGATGGATCGCCGGTGACGTCCGTGGTATGACGTCACCAGGGATCGGCTGAATAGAAATTTGCATTATAGTTAGTTTTTGGGGTGTCATCCTTTGTGCACCAAAATGATCAATTTTTTGTATTATCGACATTGAAAAAGGAGATTTCCAATAACGGGAGTTAAGAAACATACTGTTTTCGAACTTCTTATTTTTTTTAGGGACACCCTGATATGTGCATCTCTCGTTGCCCCTTAAGCACCAACTGTTCACATTATGTCCTTTAAAAGCCAAGATTTACAATGCGTTGATGAGAATGAACTTTTATTTACTAGTCCAAAAAGTTCTCATCAGGTTCTCAATTTTAATCCATCTTCTTTTTATAAAATATTAACTAATTGTACATCGTCAGCTTGATCAACCAGCTACTAAATTAGTGCATGTAGTGTAGGAAATGAAGAGCCTTTCAATTGTTTGTTTACAATAGGATAAGGTTTGAAAATCATTACTCTAAACATAGTACGGCTGCAGCTGACCCTGCACTGTCCACCTATTTTTAACCTACCAAGCTTTGAATTTAGGGGTGGGGATTTATAAGACTCTCCGCCCTAACCTGAAACACACAAGATACATTTAATTCTTTCAATTTCACTTTACTTCCAGATATTTTCCAAGTGTCAAAGACCTGTGAATCAAACACCTGTAGAAGACCTGATGCATGACCTCATTAATTTTGTAAAGAAAATCACAAGAAATTCTTCCAAAACAAATGGTTAACACCAATGCCGTAACTATTGCCCTCCAGCAAAAAACTTAAGGTGGATATAATAGGATTTTTCTACTATTCTTTAGATGCTTTCAAAACTGGGGTGGATTATAATCGAGCATGTGGGACTATACTCGGGTCCGTACGGTACTAATGATATGTGTAACACACCTGGAAATCTAAATAGATGTCCTAAATCTGGATTTTTAAATTACAGAATGCATGGCCTGCATCTGCCCCTTATATTTATTTTTAAAAGCCCACTTAGCAATCGCACTCAAACTGAAAATATAATATGGTGTTAATCGTCTTGCATGCGACAATTTTTGGCATGATTACGATTGACAATATCCACATTTTGCCATAACTTTTAACAACTGCATCGGATGTTTTTTGTCCTACAACTATTCTTTAGACTTTTCTGTATGTGTAACGTAAGGACTGACTAGGGATTTCCCAATTATGGGCACAAACCCTCATTTTCAAACACATCAGTATTTTTTTCATCTAGACAATGCCAGTTCGGGCATCTTAAACCATTGTGTGAAATAGCTAAGACTTCAAATCGATGGGGTCCTTTCATATCAAATCCAACTTTGGTATAAACTTCGGGACTCTGGATTTTTTTTTATCGCATATCCTAAGCAACACTCTTTTACTGCATCAAAATGAAAAATGTGTTGCATCTGAAAGTTGAATTGAGCTTTTAGGTGACTTGTATAGGCAAGGTTCATGTGTGAGAAATACACTAAATGAGTTAATTTCAGGAGCGACTAGAAGCTGTCTAGTTTCTCAAGCAAAATGACACACAATGGGTGCCATTTTATGGCCCATTAGCACGTCCCTTAAAATTTTAATTACCTTGTTTATTGCCTCCTAT
Source organism: Ophioderma brevispina (assembly GCA_023653785.1). Taxonomy (NCBI): domain Eukaryota; kingdom Metazoa; phylum Echinodermata; class Ophiuroidea; order Amphilepidida; family Ophiodermatidae; genus Ophioderma; species Ophioderma brevispina. The sequence goes on along the minus strand of JAMKCH010040476.1, from coordinate 8,444 downwards.
AAACGCCCCTGCTCTACTAAATGCCCCCCTAGAGTTTTGGATACAACAATTCAAGAAATAGTTAAGCTTATCTTAATCACGTGATTTAATGGCCAGGACCGTCGTAATCCATATCATAATCGCTGTTGTCATCAATACAATACATACAGACGGCAATTTGACTAGCGCGCCTTCTCAAAACAGGGGGGGGGGTTTTTTCCCCCAAAGCCGCGTTTAACAAAAAAGATAGTAATTACTATTTAGCCTAAAACAGGTTCATCTTTTATAATACCTGTTTGTATACTTGAGATAAGTACTTAACATCAACTATAAGATAAAAAAAAAAAGAAAACGCTGCGATATTAAATATCATGTGAGGCAATAACAAAAACACAATCAACTCTTAGGAATTATAATGAAATTTAGAGCTTTCTTAAAAGTACCAATGGACTATTGGATGGCGAACAGAGATAGGCAAAGAGTTCCATAGACATGGGGCTGCATTGCTAAAGCCCTGTCACCGCCCTGACCTTTTTGTGCGGGAAACAAGTGAGGAGCTGCTTGTCATCCGCAAGGAACGTAGTTCCCCGGGCCTGCCAGGATATACAAAGAGATTATTCGGACATACGATTGGCATTGTCCGGAAATATGCCCTTGTAAAGTAAGAAGGCATAAGCTAAAGACAAACGCGCTTACTGATCTGTAGCCAATGGAGCTCTTAAGGAGTGGTGTGGCTGGTGTCCTTCTAATCAGATCTGAACACCAGCCTGGCGGCTCTCACTATTCTGCAAATTTGAAGTTTACTACCTCCGATCTCTGGCCGACAGTCCATACAAAAGTGAATGGCATAGGTCAATGCGAGACAAACAAAAGATAAAATCAGTGAAGGACGAGATGATTACAACTCTCAAGGGATGGGGGGGGGTGGATAAAGCTTGCGGAACCCGGTAATATTGCTAAGGGTGAAAGTGTTACAGCCTTAATGATGACCTTTACAAGTTCAGTCATAGACATTGTCTGATCAAACCCGACACCAAGGTTTCTAATTGGCGAGGACGGGGGGGGCACATCCACCCTCCGACCCTGATTGGAGTAATATTTTGAGAGCGATTTGTGTGTAATAGGATGAACCTGCGATGAAAAAGTCTGTCTTGTCATCATTCAATTGAGTTTGTTACAGCACAAGCGCAGCCACTCACTGATTTCATCATACAAAGAGAGTCCCTTTTGACAGCAATGGTTTTGGCATCAACATCAATCTTAGGATCAATGTCAAATAGAGCTGCACATATCCGGCATACCCGAGGTAAGCAATATTGGTGGCTTCCGGATGATTGATGCGATACAGTAGTGTACATTATGAAAGAGAGGCCCGACACACAGAACCCTTAGGAATAAGTGAAAGGAGATGATGTTTTGTGGTTTAAAATTTGATCCCCAATGCGCAGCAAGCACACCGAAAAGAGCGGTGTCCTTCAGTAAGACCGAATCCACTGGAAGGCAGTACCTTGAATTTTGAAGGTATCACGAACCGAGCCAAAGAATGGCATTATCACAGTATCAAGCTGCAGAAAGATCGAGCAGCACAATAGCACAATAGCAACTGCCCTTCTGTTGTGAATGCATTTAGGATATCCGGATCTTGACACGCAGAATGCCGTTCAGTGCTGTGTCGTTCTTTTGTAAGCTGCTGAAACTATCTCATTTAAGTCATTTGGGACAAGAGATCCTTTATCTGGGCACGCACTATTTTCTTCTATTTTTTCTCCATGAACTTTAGACACGCAGCTAATATTTGACACAGGCGATAGTTTTTTAGCACCATCTTTATGCTAGGTGAAGCGTTTTTGAAAATGGGTGTCACAGCAGCTTCCCGGAGCTTACCTGGGAAAACACCATTGGCGGATAGACTTTTTAATGATCAGTGTTAATGCTTCAGCCAGAGTTGCAACATTCTCCTAAGTACCACCAATGGAAGGGTGTCTAAGGAACATGACTTTGATGGAGTTGACATAATCACTGGTTACCTCTTCAACAGTGACTAGTGATTAAACTCCTGCATTGGAACGTTCTCAGCAAGTCTTGTCCACTTGGATCATTAGGGTGCGGTTATACACCTCTGGAACTAATATCAAGGTCCCGTCTGATTTTGTATCCTTTTGCTTGTCGCTGAAAAACCTGGCAAATGAACTACTTATTCAGTACTGAATTCCATTAGTAAGTGGTTTTGTTTTTAGGGGTTCCAAAGGATATTCCAGAGTAGACAACATGGTTTTGGTCTTTTTCATTTTCTAATTGTTCTCTGTAGTAAACCCTAAACCTCCTTACATGATGAATGAGTTTACGAGTCACTGCTGATTGTACATTGGGATGCATCCAGATCGACACTATATCTAGTTTTTACCCATTTTCCCTCTAAACTTCTCCGTTCACAACGGTCTGGGCATCATCATATCTTTATTAAACTAGGGTGATCGTGGTCTAATAAGGCGGGAACGCTGTTGAGGAGTGCCTGGAATCTAGTACACTAATTAAAGACTCCCTCAAATTTACCAACAACCTCATCACTGAGCCACACGAGGATCAATACTGCCATCATCGGATGAAATGTCATTTGAGAAAGAGTCCTTGTCAATATGCTTTCAGATTTCTGATGGGGCACATAGTTCTCATGAGTGGTGAATTCTGGCTCTCTAATCGTCAATTAATCAACCGATGATCAGACCTATCCCAGGCAGAGGCCCCACCCAGCCAACTATCCTCGTCAGACGAGATATGATCAGGCCAGAGTGTGACCATCTTTATGGGTAGGGCCATGGCTATGTTGATGAAACCATTATCAGCCAGATTCTCCAAACAATGAAGCGACTCGTTTTGCGGAGGTCACATGCACAGTGGAAATCCCCCAGCAGTATCGTTTTAGAATTGCGGGAACAAGATCATCTCATTAAGGAAAATATCAAACTCCTTTAAGAATTGACTTAATGCTTTTGTGCTTCCAGCATCATCAAAAACTTGACCCCCGTTGATTATAATAGCCTGGGGTTGAAATCCTCAGCGGTGCGCAATGAACACCCTTTTATAAACGGGGGTTAAGAAGGGAATTTTTTGTGGGGATTTCTGACTTTCCTTTGTGACCTTTAATAACTGCCCCCCTTTTGACAAATGCACCGCCCCGGGGGGGGCGTTTCTATGAACAAGACGGTATGTCATTGTTACAAATAGGCCTATTAGGATTATTGAAATTACCCTGATTTTTTTTCTTCAAGATCATGTTGATGGACAGTTTCCGTTGCAATTAAAAAATAATCCCAACATCAAGCAATGTTGAGAGTGTATTAATACTGTGAACAAATAAATACAATAATGCCCACCAACAATTCATATCACAGCTTCGCTTTGTTCCTGGCTGGTGTTAAAAGGTACTGTCAGAGATTTGCTTAAGACATGGTTTAAGAATTGACTGAGGTTCTAGTGCCAAGTGTGAAAAAAATCATATCGGAGCAAAATTAACCATTTGTCTAATGTTTAGATGTCATTTTTAGTAAAAGTGTCAATAGATTATGAATTTTTTGTTTGTAATTTTAATGTCCCTATAATGCAAATCACTACAAAATAATATTTGGTGCCGAATTTTGAATACTTACAGAGGCTAACAATATACATATAATGGACCCTTATACAGTTAATATTCCAGTTAAACTTAAGGTCTTCAATTGGATTCAGTATTATTTTTATAAATTATTTCATCATTTTCACATTCCAGACCAGATCATCAACTTTGACACTGTCCCTTGACAATGACATCCAATTAGCACTTTCCGAACAAAATTTAACTTGCACCAATCACTCTCTGGAAAGGAAGGGTCTACAGTATTGATTTCCCTGTCAGTTCAAATGCAGATTTATGACTTGAAATTGATACCTACTTGATTCAATTCAAGTATAGGAATAATTCCAAAATACAAAAATGTTTCCTCTACCCCTTGATTTTTCCAGTGAAACAGACAAATTCTAATCACTGAGAAGAAATCTCAGACCACTGCAAGGTGCCAAAACCACAAAATTAAAACTTTGCTTGTTTTGACTTAGTCAGTATTTTTTAAAAGATGGAAATGTACTTTTTTCCAGAAAATTGGAAAACTTGTTATTTATTTTAGACCAAGGAATTAGTCTCATTGTACTTTCATCCAATAGAGAATATTGAACCTTCCTCCCAATTGGAGTTCCATGTTTTTTTCTAATTTCTAAGATGCGGTCCGTGTACCTGAATTTAAAACTTGACCGCCATGCTTGTGTACACTGTAATAAGTCAACACAGGTTTTCGTCCGTCTTGTAATGAGGACAACCAAAATCACAATCGCCGCGGGCTACAGTGGCTTGATGTTCGGTCAATCTAAATGAACAATTCATAAGATGACATTTTAAGGAGCGTTTTAAAAAGCCTTATGCACTGCCGCGAAGACCTGTTGAATATGCCGGCATTTCTATTGCCGCTTTTGAGTTTGTATTGCTGAATCTTTATGTGTGGGGCTTAAATTTGTTGCATAGTGCTTCATTGATTTCCTGTTTACTGGTTATTTTGTTCCTATTTTTCTTTACCCGTTTAAGTTAACCAATGTTAAGCATGTGAATATATGCAGTGTCTACAGCCCCTATATTTTTTAAACTAGGGATGGTCAACTTATTTTGTTTTTAGCATTGTTGACAAACTTTTTTGTTTAGTTTTCCTAAAATCATTTCAACACATTACTTTATTATTAAAGCTGATGCTTAGATGACATTAAATGATTTTGTGTATGAAAGAATTAAATTTGTTTACATTCTCATTCTCAAAAGCTGATTCCTCCAAAATATTAACCAATAAACTTACAGGTTTTTGAATCAATCCCATACTTGCATTGCAATGTGTCTATACTGTTACTAAAACTTTCAGTACTAGGGATAAAAAGTGTTGAAAGATTTAAGAAGCACAATACCTTTCATGCCATGGCACACTAAAATTACCTAAGGACTGGACTTTTGCAGGTGAAAATGAGGTGGGACAGGCAGGTTTTTTTTATGTGTTAAGATAGGAATTTTTGATGGGCATCCCTTGACCCGCATTTCCCAGAACTAGTGCATTTGTGGATGGCTCAATACACCCTGCAATAAACTCAAATAGGGTTCCTCTCATATGTGTGGATGATGTCAAAGTTCATGGACGCAAGGTCAAAGGTATCTGAGGCTCATGTTCCTACTGCCATCTTGCATGGTGGGGAGGGGGGGGGGGAAAAAGGATCCCGCAAGTTTACTTGCTGTTTTTTTCTACTTAGAGCACAAAAACTATGAATACAGTTTTAATAAAATCCATTTACACCCAGAAATTTGTGGGTGTTGTTCTAGACCAAATCTGCACCAAAACTCTTGATTTTTGGTGGAATTCTGCTTTGGCCTTACTTTGTGCAATTAAGTGCTGCAACAAAAGGCCCGGAAAATGTGAAAAATTGTCACTACAAGAATGGGTGTTCAGCATGCACCATTGTGAAAAATTAAGTCCCAAAAAGAACTTCAGTAGTGAATGCTTGTTTGCTGACTTGTCACATTTTGTGGTTGGGAATATTGATTCTCTTTATAGTGATTGCATGCCCTTTGGATCTAGTGATATTCGAGTTTATGATATTCATTATGAGGGTAGTTGCCTTATAGATTGCTCCCTTGCAAGCTGCAACTCAAATAAGGAATTCACTGTGAACTTTGCAATGGAGGTTTTGCTTAGGGGAGCACCATTAAATGTCAGGAAGCATGAAGTTTTTGAAGAAAACCCTTTGCCCATTAGTGGTGAAAAAAACAAAAACAAAGAGATGTATGCCCCACTGACTCAGAGATTTTGAAATATAATTTGTGTATTTATTAAAAATAGTCAACTAGAACTAAAGATAGTCATCTAAAATGCCCAATTCCAAAGTTTGAGATGAATCAGATTTTTCGTTTCCATGCAGTAAACATTTATGTGAAGTATAACAGTGCCATAGGATACTGTGTATAACAAAAATTCCAGATCCGGAAATTTATAACAAAGTTGTGATTTTCTATATGAAATACTTCGATTTGAGCTTAGTTTTTTCACACAGTGATTATGGACAAGCATTATGTACATGCAAAAAAAACACTTTTGTTTGAAATTGATTGCACTCTCTCCTCAGGCTCAGAAAATCTCTGAGTCAGCCTTTAAAGTTGGTGGGGATAACCTTTGTAGTATTGTATCTGCCAGTGGTTGCGTCAGGGTAAAATCTTAGGACGGGTGAAACATTGCACGATTACCTCTAATAAGTAAAAAAACATAATTTTTACAATATTTATTGCTTAAACCCCCAGTTTTTCCAGAATTTTGAAACTCTTGGGGGGGGGGGGTGCTAAGATTCTGAAAGGTGTTAAGATTGTGAATTTATCATGTTTATAGCAGGAATCAGTTAACCCCTGGGGGGGGGGGAACTCAACTTTATTTTGGGTAGGGTATGTGCTGCCCGGATTTTAAAAATTGAGGCTCTGGAGCTGATTTGAGGCCCAAAAAATAGGGTGTCTGGATCTAGGTTTCCAAAAATTTCAGAAAATAAGCTGCATTTTCCCACAATTTCCAGCTACTTTTGAGGTATTTCAAAGAAAATTTGGTAGAATATGGCTTTGGACATGAAAAGTAGGGTCTTTGGAACTGAAATGGTCCTAAAATGGGGATCACTGGAACTGAAAAGAGCCTGAAAATGAGGGTCTTATAGGCGGCACATACCCATACTACCTCCCATTGTGAGACCCCTCCCCCATGGACTTGAGTGATGTTATTTCAGCATAAAAAGTATACCCACAATTTTTGGTAATTGGTAGGGGATATACCCCTTTACCACCTTCTGCAGCCTTTTGTTTGGATGATTCTTGCATAAAAGTTTAGTGTCGCACACATGTGTTTAGGCGTTGGGGCATTGGCCGGATCAATTTTCAGGAAATCAATAATATGCCCAATCACATCCCTGATATTTGAAAGGCTAGTGTCTGAAGACATAGCGGACGAAGTATGAGTCCACCCAGTGCTTGATTAACAAAATAAATTTTACATGCACCGGTGAATGTGGAACAAACATTTTACATGCACAAAATCAATGTTGCATGCACACATATTAACAATAACATTTAACTCATTTGTACTGCTATGTCATAAAATACCATCAAAATATCAACTAGAACACATTCTATTTGGTATTACTTGTGTCCCCAGAGCTAAAATTGATTAACTTTGGTTCTGTCCTACATGCACAGTGTGCATGTAGGTTTTCAGAGCTATCATGCACAGAAGAAAATCCACATGCATCTGTGCATGTGTGCACCCATGTAAATCGAGCCCTGAGTCCACCTATGTGTCCTCACCCTTCCACTGACTCTACCCCAGTGCATAAAATGAGATGGGGTATTTACTATATAGAATTTTCTATAGGGCAGCTATTATCAGTAACACATATCTTCAATTGTTCACAAGACTGCTGAGTAATTTGTTTCCATTTGTCACCTATACCAGAGAGGACAGAGCTAATTGTGAGACAACGTTATCATAATGAACTGACAAACCAGCACGATTGTTTGTATAGGAATGACCCTGTGGTAGCCCTAGAATAATTGTCGTGAAAATAGCGTTTAAAAAGATATCAGCGCTATAAATATTCCCCGGGACTAATTCAAACAAAACGAGTGCCACATATCTTGTAAATGGTCAGAGGAAATGGAACACTGTGAAATGGAGTGAATGAAACTAGCGTATGTGCTTAGGGACAATTTTTAGTTTAGAATTCAGAAACGATTAAAAAGTATTGAATAGCGACGGAGTTATCATAGGAAAAGACATTTCTGCAGGGTACAAATATAGTACCAACTTGAAAAATAGGAAAGGAGAACAAAATTGAATGGCGATTTCCCACGGCATTTGTCGCTGGCTGGCAGGTACAATTTAACAATTATGCATCGGATGCGAGGCAAATATCATTGATTTTTTTTCTAGAAATGCAGTAAGATGCCGAACATTACACATTGGTGGAGAATCCAGACCTCTCTAAGAAATTAAGTGCAGATGGATTCTCTGATTTAACTGTTTGTTGTTACACCGTGCCCAAGTGCTTTCCAAGATGGCCCTTAAATTCCCAGTTGATGTTTGTTTTATCGGATAATTTTTTTTTCTGCAATATACCAATTATTTCCTGTAAATGCTGACTCTAGTTGGGTTGCGTACAGTAGTGTGGCAAGCACAACCTCTTTCAGGGAATATCCTCATGGGGGGAAATGGTGTAAAACAGTGTTGGTGTGAACTATGAAAAGGGTGTACAAGGTTTATTTCTATCAACAATTTGGGAGTTCATTCTGTTTCTTAGGAGATTCAAATGTGTGATCTCAAATTCAGTTTCCATAATTTAATATAAATTGTGCTTTTGCCATAAAATAAAAC